>VXBZ01007174.1:0-61627 GCA_013399135.1 Heliornis fulica
GTGCTGGGGTGGCAGTGTTAGCCTCACCTTATTGATTTGGCAAAAGAAATCCTGAGGGAGTAGGCTAACATGGAAAACAAATTGCAGCCAGTTTACTTGCTTATTTAGTAATTTTAGTTCATTTCTCATTAGTAATTGTATGAAACCCTAATGATCATGAAAATACAGAATGAGCTATTTTTCACTCCTCTTCCAGGTGGGCAAGTCTCTGAATTATTTCTCTTCATTAAGTAAAAAAATCTTCCATTTTTTTTGCATGACAGTGACACAGGATCTCTCAACAGCTGTTTCAAAGGCTGCTGGAAACTACAGAGCTTTCAGTGTGGGAGAAAAAACGGAGTCTATACCTCCACGTTATTAGGAGTTATGTGGGTAAATCCCCAATCATTAAGATAAAAGTATGCCTCATTCAGCATCAAATTAATAGCCAGCATTTTCCTAATTCACCATAGCAACAACAATATAATGGCAAAGGAGTGAGAACAGCCTGCAAAACAGACTGTGTTGAGGACAGTAGATGAATCAGACAGTAGCTTACATTTTACATTTGTGGCACACAGAGCTTTGCTAGTGGTCAGTGCAAGCTTAGCACAAGATAAAAGGCAAGGAGATGCTGTGTATGGCAGTGTCTTTTAACCTCCGAGAGGTACACAGCACATCTTTGCATTTCTCCCAGTACAGTTGCCCTCCAGGTGAAACAGAGCATTTCAACATCCCAACTGGAAACAGTACTGCAGTATGTCACGAGATCAGTGCATTGTAGAGTCCTGTATCTTCTGAGGATGTAAAATAAAGAAGCAAGAAAAATAAATTAATACTTATTATTATCTCCAAAACCAAAGACTCACGTTACAGAGCTCACAGTAAGCTGTTACTACAGTGTAGAATCTATGAAGATGCTAAACAAACAAAAACTAAAAAGCCTTTCAAATTAAAGCAAAGCTATGGAAAAGTTATTTCGTGCTAATATGCAGGATGGCAGTATACAATGGAAGCTGGCCACCGTCAGTGAAATATCTCAGAAGATGGTATGCTTCGTTACCTTCAGCTGCATGCTCCATTTTGCATGGTGTACATATGTCTCTGAGGTTTTGTGCTCCTTCACATGAACATAATTATGGAACCCTGTTTACATCAGTTGAACAAAGTTAATATAAAATCTAGAAGAAAGTCCAGGTTGCAAGTCTATACACTTGAATAGTGGTACCAGACTGCCACCTTAAATGTTTAGTACTCAGAATAGTCTATCCTCTCTCACCCTCCCAAAAAAACCCTTCCCTTCTGCCCCCATGACCAAGTGCTATTTTTCATTAAATTGAATGTCTCAAAATATTCTTTCAGAGCCACTAAAACCATTAAAAAAGATAACTTTAAGCACAAATAAGAGTGATAAGATTGTACCATATACTGATACAAAATGTCAAGTCACTGAACAAGTCAAATCGGTTCCATCACAGTGGTACCAGATCCCTCATCATGTTCATCTAACTGGGAAGACAGCAAGGACTATGACAACCAAAACAAATCCCTAATAAATTAAAAGAAAATACAAAAACAAATGCAATTTTGTAAAGCAAACTAAGCACAACTTTAAGCAAGTAAATGAAACACATCACTAACATGTGAGACACTGTGAAAGTGGAAGAACTAGAGATTTTTGCCTCATGGAAGTTGTATGTAGTACCTGCATCATTCCACATTCAATTTATACTGAATTCCACTGACTTCACATAGAATCAAGACAGCACCAGTAAAAGACATTTTATCTTAATAAAATGGCTTCTTTATGGTCTGCGATAACAGAGTCAATATTAGGTGACACACATGTTTACCTGTAACTATTCTATTACAATAAAGCATCGTATCGTGAATGGTATGCAGCCTTAAATAAGTTTTAAATTTTGTATGACTATACACACTAAGCTAGCACCCAACATGCACTTATTCTATTGACACAGGAATAAAAAATGTCCTTGGGTATTCTTAGTGCAGAAGTATGAGAATTCATAAAATAAGAAATTCCTTGTTATATTTTCAGTCACAGAAATTAGATAAAGGACTCTGAACTTGAGCTGAAGGTTTTTTTTTTGTTTGGTTTTGATTTTGTTTTTAAAGTATGCATACCTTTCACACCTCACACAATTGCAAAGGTACTTACATTTTACTCCATTGTGTTTTCAACTCAAGTATGAGCAACATGCAATGATGGGTTAAAATCAGGATTTAGGCTTTTTTTACTTCATCTCTAATTCCTTATGGCTCCTCTTTCTATTACTAGGAGACAGCACAACAGTGGATAAGAGATCAGAAATTATGCACTTCATAAATATCTATGGTGCATTCTGAGTGCTTTTGTTTAAACTATTTTAATCTCATAGAAGCAGGTGGTACATTTGTCCTATTGTCAATCTGGCCACACAAACAGCAGGTAAATTTGGCTTTTGAGAAAGGACTAAAAATCTCTACAACAATAATGTATATAAATCTTATCCTTCTTGCAACACTCATGAAATTTCATCACCTTCCTATTCTTGAGAAGTACCCTAAGATTTCCAGGAAAGGAAAAAAAAAATAACCAACAACCCACACGTTCAGAGGAGCACAGATGATTTAATAGCTTCCTCTTCCCAGCCTGAACCTTTCTAAGCAGTCTTTTGAACCTGTGCCCTTTTTGGATTCAAATAGTACGACTAATAATTGCCATATATGTCTCAGAATCTGCTATGCCCATTAAGCTACGGTTAGTTTTCCCTCCACTGCTTTCTACTTCAAACACAACAGTCACCTTTTCTTAATGATCTCATTCGACAGGCAAGACTATTTGCCTTATCTCTCATTCCTTATGTAGCCTTTAACTGAGTTACAGTAAGCAGCCCAGTAGCGTTGTGGGTAGTACGCAGCATGGATGTGTTTGTTCCTCTGTTCATTTAAGCCTATTGAGGCTTGTATTAAAGAGCTTTTAAAGATAATTGAGAATCTCAACCTTTTTGTTTACCCAAGCCCTTGAAAATCTCATCTCTCTTTGACTTTAATCTGGTAAACCTTTGATGTTAGTTGTTAACCTACTTGTATTTATCAACAACTCAAAAGCCACATTGCTACAAAGATGAGGCAAGCCTCTGCTGAGTCTGTGTACATGCTGGGTTGGGGGCAGAGGGGAGGGTTTATTGAACCAATATCCATCAGCAAATCCTTTATATTTGAAGGGATTTCTCTTACTATAGGATATATGGAAAAGTTATTGCCTAGAAAGGGTGTTGTAAACATGGAGGTGTTTATGGACCAGGAAATATTTAATTGCTAGGAGAAACAAAGATTTAAAGATACAGTTTCAAGGAAAATGAAGGTGCTGTTTACAGCTGCCTATTCCCTTGGTGGGGTCATTTTAAGTACCCTTCTTTCCCATAGTTATATTTGCAAGTCACAGGGGCACCCCAATAACATGGCACATCCTCATCCCATTTAGGCTGGCTGATTTCGGGCGCCTGCACTTAGACCTCATTCCTTCTGCTGTCCCCATGGCTCAGGGTCTAAGCCTCTCGCAGGACACACACACGATCTCAGCAATAGTTTCCCCACACCCTAAACTCACTGTAGGCCTCAGGGCTTTCCTCACAGTAAAAAACAAAAACAAACAAACAAAAAAAACCAAAAAAAAAAACAAAAAAACAAAAAAAAAAAACCCCAAAAAAAAAAAAAAGAAAAAAACATGCTCTTAGAAGCACACAGTAGCGTTCCACAAATCAGTAAGGAATGCTGATGCCAGACAGCCACAACGTTTGTACCGATGACCTGGCTATTTATAGCCAGAGGAAAAGCAGCAGCACACTTCCTCTACTTGCTACTCCAACAGAGACATCTCTGAAGGCCTCATTTAGGAACATATCTAGATTACAGCCATTGATCCCTTGCCATCAAATCACCCAGGGCAAAGTGCAAGTATAGAGCAGGAAGCCACTGTGGAGCTCTACTTTAAATTCACATGGGGCCTTGTTGGCATTCAGCATTTACGTTGCTGCAGCCAAGGAGGGCCACCAAGAATAAAAGCCACTGAGGGGTGGCTGTCTAGTGATCAAGATCAATGACTTTGTGAGTCGTTCCTTTGACATTCGTGGAATCTTTTCACTCTGTGCAGAATAAAGTTACCCCTGACAGGAAACCAAAATCAATTCCCGCTTGCCCCACACAAAGTCAGCAGCCTGTTCAAAGTTTCACAGATACCATGATGTCTGTCTAAAGGCCCAAACACCAGGATCCCAAAAATCCTGGGGAGTGTGAATGAAATGGCCTGACTGTCCCTAGGGAGCCACACACATGTAAACATTTGTTTATTATTTTACTTTTAGAAAAGTCAAGAAAAGTGATATGGGCAAGAGGGAAATGGTAATTGCAGCACTCACAAAAAGCCCTTCTCGAGGTTCCAAGAAAGGGAGCTAGATTCTCTGCTCAGGTTCAAAGCACTCTCGCTGTGCTGGACCAACAGAGCAGCATGGTTTGAAGTTGAACAGAGGGATATAGCGTGGCTGCTGCTCTTTGAAGAATGGAATAAGAAAGAGTAGCATTTAAGAAGCTTGGAAAGGACTTTTAGAAATATACACCTTTTTTCAGGGAAAAAAATATGTATATTTTAAAGTGGCAGAAGTTTAATGAAAAGTAGAAGAAAATGTTTTATGAAACTTCATTTTGGTGATCCATTTTCTATGAATAGTACCTTTTTCTCCCTCATTATTCTTCCCACCCAGGAAAGAGGTTCTGTGGCAGGACTGATAAAAAAGTCAAATATCTGTATTGACAGATGTGTTTTTAAGCACTGCATATTCTTGGCAATGACAAATTACTGCGTTACACATATATACATATATATAGGGTGAGTATATGAATTGTAGAAATTCATATTTCTACAGAAAAGCAGAACCAAGTTTACCAGTTTTGTCTCTTTTCTACCCCCAGAAGTATGTGATTAGGAAAACACTCCTTAATCAGGGGCAGTTTTACTGCTAGATACCATAGTATGGCAACACACCATGTTAAGATTTCTACTGACCATTTTAAAGTTTGAGAAGCTCTAAGTGAAATCCAGCTCGGAATTTTTTCTACATGCCAAATGTCTATATCTGCACTGGACTGGATGTAGGCACAGAATCACAGAATGGTTGAGTGTGGAAGGATTTCCATCTTGTCCAACCCCTGTGACTCCAGCAGGATCTCCTAGAGATTGTTGCTCAGGACCCCTTCCAGATAGATTTTGAGTATCTTGCAGAAGGGAGTCTCAAGGGTAGCCTTTTCCAGTGCTCAAATTAGCAGGAGTTATATGCATGTATGACTAAGTGTATGAAAACAGAGACAGAGAGCCGAAGAGTCCTGGATCTTCCCCTTCCCTGCCACAAACTCCCCTGAGTTTGTTTTGTGTCCTGTGACTCCATACCCAGAAACTGCCGCTCATTAAGGCTATTCTCAACCCTGGTTATTTTTACAGCTCCCAGTCCAATCTTGTATGAATCACTCAAGGTACTTCTCAGCCCCCACAGTCAAAACACATATAAGCTGACATGCTCTGAAAACAGTGTCATTGTTTTAGCAGCTATGACTCCCACACAGAAGTTGCCAGAGCAGATGAGATCAATGGTCAGCACAGACTTCTATCCCAACTCAGAGAGTAAACAGAACTAAGTGCTTCCAAAGAAAGGATAAAAGTTCTTCAGTGGACTATTAGGCAGAACCATCCTACTGTGGGCAATCTTTTGCCAATTTCAGGCAGTCAGTTTTACCAATTTCAGACCGGCTTACACCCTCGGAGCGTAGGGACTTGTCTCGCTTATAAATGTTTTACCCCAAGTAGAAAAACTGCAGGTATTTTTGTCACATCCAAGGTTGAATTCTCATTTCTGTGACATTAAATTCATAGTCTTTGCTGTAAAGCCCTTCAGACTGTTTTGACACAGACTATGCCTTTTTCAAAATGAGACAGTGCTGACTGGAAGCATATGCTGCTTCGAAAGAAAAATGTAGTAACATTTTGGTTTGTACTGACATTTAAAAACATTAAATTTACTCAAGACAGTTCCCCTTGTTACATGCACCACTGTACAGTTTTCTGGTGATCTACCCTTGTGGCTGGGGGGGAAGAAAAAACAGAACACAGAAATCCCAGATCGCTTCACATGGGATACATTCAGGAATCAGAGGGGGTCATGTAGATAAAACTATGAGTGTTGAGCAACAATTTCCACATTCAACAAGGTATGACCACAGCCACTGTATTTGAATTACACTGAACTAGGTAAGAGTACCATTACGTTTATCTTGCCTTGTTAAAGTTATGCTAGTTTCATTAGAAATAGTTATGTTACTCACTGAATTTATTAATGTATAATACCCCACGTAAACTTGATAGTGTAACTTATGTTGAGAAGTTCATAAAAGTACCATCAACAAAAGATAATAGATTTGATGTTCAGTGAAGATATTAGGTCTCCTTAAAAGTGTAACAGTCAAGAAAAGTTTCCCATTAAAGCACTTTTCTATCCTTCCCCATAAAATGCACTGAAAATAATGGAAATTCATAGATTCACAGTAGACAGAAAAAGGTTGAACTTCACAAAGTCATCTAGTTCATATCTCCTTCCAAGGTAAGATAAATTATACATATTTTAGGTCACCTAATCTATCCCTCCATTCCAGCAGTAATGCCTCTTATTATAGTTGCATTTTATGTATGTATCATGTAGCCTAAGTCACTAGGTATATACAGTCTTTCATACATCACTATTAAAAATAATCATCTTAATATTGAGAGCATCTGTTCACCCAATTTTCCTTCTAACAGAAACTCCTTTTTAACCTCCACATGACTCTTCACATTCCCAGTGTTTATCCCACCAACATACAGTTCACAGAACTTATCCCCAATATCTCATCAAAGCTGACACAATTTTGCACAGCAGTTTTCTGTGCATTTCCCCAACTCTATACATTGCTTTTTACTTACTCACTGGCATTTAGAAATAGTAGGTTAGTCTAGCAGCTCTCACCAAGCAACAGCACCGGGTTGCTGGTAAATGAGAATAAGTTTTTCAAGAAACAAGCTCAAAGAAAACTATGTATTTTTATATATGTAATTTAAAAAACCCTACACTAGCAAAGACTATGTTTTGCATCCACTGCATTCCTTTCCGGTTCTGCAGTTGCAACCGAAGAGATCAGGTTAGGTCATTCCTCACAGGAGCATGATTCATTCCTCCTAGGAGCCATAAGGTCAAAAACCATAAAATGTAAAGTCTGTTTCAGGTTTCTGTTGAGACTTCTTTTGTCCCATTCAGGTATGGGTTCTGCCTCTTCACAAATGAAATCAGTTACATTAAATTAAACAAAGGCATTCCTGAGGAATCCAAGTGAAGTGTGACTAAATTCTTGTCTCCAGTACCTCTCAAGCACTGTTAAAAATTAGACTTCCTTTAGTTATTCTAGCAACAGGAAAACCTTGTCCCAACATGGGGTGCTAGGTCCCGTATTGGTTTTAACAGATTCCTTAATAACACTTCTCTTTTGTACTTCCCAACACGCAGTTTTGTTCAGTAGAATGCATTGTGGGGGCTGTTTGCCCTGAGGACAAAAGTCTGTTTTCCTTTCTCAAGTAAAAGTCCTGTTGACATGACCAAGAGCCTACCTGATTGAAAGAATGGGTATGAACTCTGAGGAAATTCAGTTTTTACAAAAACAAAACAAAAAAAAAAGTGGCAAAAGCTTTGTGGCAAGAATTCAGATTGTCTGCATCCAGCATTAGAATTACACCAAAGCTCCCCAGGACTGAGCAGAAATAATTATCAGCATCTTCAATACTGCACCGGCATTACGTTATACCAATTAACAGTCCCCTTCCTCTTCAACCCAAGAAAGTCCTGACACAACATACACGAAATATAACACTGAATAGGGACCAGTAGCATTACCACAAATTTCAAAGATCAGCATCTGCAGATCAGACACTCAGATGGCTGGAGGAAAGTGTTTTATCAGCCACTAGAAAACATATGCAACTTTGATCCCAGTGTTTCATGTTGGGCTTCTGTTTCCTTTGGCATGCACTTGCAGTATCAAATGCCACAATACTGATAAATGGTTCAGAGACCATATGATATCGCTAACAGTGTAAACCAAACAACACCCAAAACTCCTAGCAATGGCACTTAGATTCAAGGTGCTCGTAAACATGCATCTCCCAGTTTCTTGGTTCAATTTTTGATTGAGAAAAATACATGTTACTGCACTTTGAAAGCCTGCCCATCCCTCCATCACTTTATAAAGGTTAGTGCTGAAATGTAGTAAACAGGCATTAATAGAGATCATATTCATCTTTAGAAGAGAGCAACCACTGGCTTTGCAAAGCCATGTTGACATTTTGCCACCCTGCTCTGCTGCCAGTAAAATTTGGTAATTTAATGAAGCAGAGATCAAACAAATGCTCAAACCTCGGTGGATTATTCAGCATCAAGGTTTGCATTACAGTGTGTGAAAAAAGGATTAAAGTAGTACTTTTTAGTTATAGAAAACCCTGAGCACTGGATTAAAGTGCAACAGAGCTGGCAAGAAGCATACAGTATCTATAGAATTTAATGGTAACCTGGCTCTATCAGGCCCTACAGCTTTAATTTCAATACGGCATTTTCTTCTTAATCCCTTGTTTGCCAGCAGTAATGCTGTTGGATTAGAGTGGCCACCAGGCTGTGGCTATTTACATAAAAATTAGGCAAATATCTTTAATAAGGAAAAATTACATGGCTGTTGGATTTTAGAAAGATTTCATAATTTTGAACCCTGCTGCTTCCGTGAATCTCTGCTAAGTTTAAAAGATCAGAAGAACTCCCTTTCACTTACCACAGCCAGCAAAAACTTCCAGATATTATCTGCCACAGCAAGAACTTCACGCTGAAAGCTGATGGGCTTAGCAAGTGTGTCTGCACCAAGGTAACACATTGTTGGGTATAAGACAGAGAGCACATCCTGAACTGGTTTAAATTGCCAGCCCTACCCAAGCTTCAAAACTCTAATTCTAGTTGATTTTCACTGTGCAACAGAAGTAACCAATGAGCAAGAATGGGCTCATATAGTAAAAAGATATCTATCTCCACTAAATATTTCTCTCTACTTCATTTTAGTATTCCTGCCCTAAACACCTATCTGCTGGCTCAAAGCAAATTTCCCTCCTTTACAATTTGCTGGAGCGAGAGATGGAAAAGCCTTCACCTGGCATAGAGGGGCTGAGAGAAGAAGCACCATCAGCCACAGAAACCAGATTTGGGAAATGAAGAGCTAGTACTAGAGAGGTAAGTGAAGCTGGCCCCGTATTACAGATGGGCAGTCCCAGCAGATCTGTTCTTCACCAGGAGATGGAAGACAGAGAAACAAGTAATTGACTGGCACACTTAGGGAAAGGAGGCTAGGAAAGAGTGAGGAGCAACTCCAGGCAGTTAGAAGGCATATGGAAGAAGAAGGACCATTATTGACCCTCAACTGATAAAATCTACCCACTAAGGTTTTGTTTTATTTTTATACTACCCAGGCAACTAAAAGAATTGTGCTCAGTTTGGCCAGCCCAACCTGACTCACAGCACAAGCTCTCAGGTTGCTGGGGGAGCAAGTGCCACAGAGAAATGAATAGCTCAAACAGGGTGCAGATTGCTGCTGCCAACCAAGACAAGCAGAGGAAGGCATCAGGGTACAGCGCCCTCTCCTAACTTCTGCTTTTAGGAGGCAAGCAGTGACCCAGCCCGAAGTGCTCACACTTCCAAGGAAGGAGTAGATACATCTGCAGGGACACAATTCACTACTCTCCTTTTCATTGTAGGAGGGTGGATTAATGCCTAAAGTTGTGTTATGGAGTACAAGGGTGCGGTGTTCTGTGTCCATGTCTGTCTGAACGCAGGAGTAAAACATGAGGGGACCGAGTATATGGCACCCAGAGTGCAACACATGTGACCTCCTAGGAGACAACACGCTCAGGGTTCAAGCAGCAATCCAATGTGCGAAGTACATTATATAAGTTGAAATGGTTTTGAGAGGAGAAAGAGCAGCCATATGAGACCATTATAAGGAGAACATACTATGAAGATGTAGAAATCTAAGTTCAAATCCATTCAGTGGGTTACAGAACTAAAAAAATCTTTTTCCCCAGCATTTGAGGGGGAAACCTTCCTCCCTGATACTCACCTCACCTCACAACCATCAACTGGGAGAATATTGACCAAGTTATTTGGCACGTACAAAAAGAGATTAAGTTTACATTAAGGTTCTGCCACAAGTGGGTGCAACAAAAAGGCCCATTTTATTTTTTCTCAAAAAACATATTTAAGTTAAATAGTATTTTAAAATATAATACAGGCTTCTGTCTTACATTTCACTGATTGGAAGAACTAACACTTTTATTAAAAAGAACCCCCTATAACAAAGCTATCAATAACTTTGTTTCCTACTAAACAAGGGCTTGTACACTGGTTATATTGAGTAGTTGTGGTTTGTTCATTTGAAGCAGGCCATGCCATTTCATGCTTTACTGAAAATTATCTGATTATCCAGCAACTTCCAAAAAAGATTCTCTAAATAAAGCTTATTTCTTTTTTTTTCATTATGGAAAATAGATAACAAAAGCATTAGTGAACAGATCTATCCTAGCTCTTTTTCTAAATTTTATTTTTCTGGAGCTGCTGTCTCTGGCTCTTTCTGAACTGTGAGTATGGGGGAGGGGGGCAGTGAGAGAAAGATGATATTTTTATATCTTTTTTACTCCCTCAAAATAAATGCCTCTAATAAGATGACTGTTCCCTTGTGTCTGAGAATGCAACATCTTTCCTTCAGGAGATGTTGAAAGTAGGAATTCTTTGTATGCTCCTTAAAAAGTACGATAGTTTATTAGTAAATGGACATGGCTTGCTTCCTCACTTCAAGCGTGGATAGTTATTATCGCTGGTGGGTGGTAAAATGAAGACTTTCTTATTTCTCTATAATTCACCTCACTCCAACAGCTTTACTCTGGACCATTGCAAAAGCCAGAAAAAAAGTGTTTTTCACAAAAAGAATGTATTCATAGACTAAACAGCACAACCTATAATATTCGGTTGCATATCCTGTTATAACCACCTTCACCTATCCTGTTAAGCGGACAACACATTCCCTGCTCTAAAAGCATGATCTAAAAAGGGAAGTGATTAAAGGAGAAATAGCATGCAAAAATAATTATTTGGATAAGTGGAAAAGGAATTTAATTTTATAATCTTTTTTTTTTCATTTCTGCATATCTCTCCTGCTCCTGGCTGCACTGATTATGCTGTAGCTTAAGAAAGTACCTGCTTAATACTTTATGCTAATTTCATACTGACTTTACCCCCATCAGCCTTTAACCTGTGTAGACTTAACCAGGACACATTTTAATTACAGTCTCTCTGAGGAAATCACAGTTACTTTTCAGTTGTACAGATGTATATTTCCATAATCAGGAGAAATTCCTCAGGCACATTTCCTCAATATTAGCCTTTACTAACCTAAAAAAAACCCCAAACCCAACAAAAATCAACATCAACCCTCTGTGCTTCTTTCTTAAGTATTCCTCACTCTTCCCAGCCTGACACCAGAGTGTTCCACAGATCCTCTCCACCTCATTTGTCATAGTTGGGTTTGTTCCCCAGGGCTGGATCTGAGAGAGCGTGTGACTGTGTAAGCTCACAAACAGCTTAAGGAAGCAGTCCTATTCTATGTACCTTTTCTTAATTTGTGCATAGTTATCTTAATCAATATCTCTGTAATTAAAATCCTGCATGATCAATTTTCTGGCCTTCCTACAGGTCTCTCTAATTTTAAAAAGCATTTCCCAGTCCCCTAACTCTACTTTGACGCTGGCTGTTCCAAGAATCACCAAGCTCCTTCCTTTGCTTTCAGGTTCTACAGAGACTGTCCTTTGCCTCGTCAGCTAATACATTTTCTAGGTCTCCTTGTTACAAATTTAATATCATCCACCAATATTGTCAAGTCCCTGCTTGATTCTGCTTACTATTCACTAAATACAGTATTAAGTCCCCACTCATTTTCTTTGCTCAGTTTTGCTTCTGTTATTCCAGTAATAATGCAACCATTAGCTCTGAAATGATACTACCTACAGTCAATAACCTTGAGCTTAAGCCCCGCTTCCCCCAAAATCTATGATGCAACACCCATTTTAAGAATGCAAGATAGGCAAATAGTGCTTACTCCCAATGACATATTCACATCTTGATATAGTTCTGCAACCACTGATGAATAGAGATCCACTCATACATTTAATTTCACCGACATCTCTGCATCTAATCATCAGGAACTCTTCAATGTCTCTAAAAAATTGACTAGAGGACAACATATAAAATTATACATATGAACATGGGAAGCCCAAACAGGACAAGCAGTGCTCATGAGTGGGACACCTGTGTTTTGCCTTTATTTAAGTGAATAAGTATTTCTGTCCTTTGAAGCCGATGGGGACTTTTTCCCTTCTCTCCCTTATTCCCCATTCATTCCTCCCTACAGAGAGAGAAGGGTAAGGTGAGATGCACTGGGCAGTCCTCACCACACACCTCTCAGAAGGAGGGCAGCTGTTTAATAATCCAAGCATTCAAACCTAGTGCTACCCTGAGTGTCCCAAATTCACTTTATTCTGTTGCAAAAATGTAAAAGCAGAAAGCCTCTGAGTATAGTTAGATTTCTATTTTCCTAACCTGGCTGGATTTTGTTTGGGGTTTTGATTTTTGTTGGGTTTTTTTATTTGTTTCATTTGTTGTTTCTGTTGTTTGTTTGGGTTCTTCCACAGCTGAGATCAGCACAGGGCAAAGGAATATTCCATGATACATGTTTGTACAGTGCCCCGTAAATGGGTTTCTCCAGGTGCTGAAGAAATAAAATATTAATAAACAAACCATTATTCCAGGGTTTCATTTCTGAATTTATCAAAACTACCAACAATGGATACCATTCAATAACAGAAAAAGTATATTTCTCTTTCATTTTCTAAGCAGAGGGTTTGAGCTTCCTTTCAAATATCTTTGATATTCTTTTCCATTGAATTATTGATATCAACATATAATACTGCAGAAGGATTCTGTCTATTTCTCCCAATTGTCATGTCAACAGTCTCAGTCCCAGAGCAAAAGTTACACTTCCAGGATACCCTTGTTCAGAGCCTCATGTTCTGATGAAGGGCTTCTGATCCTCATCTGACTGAAGACAAATGGCAAAACTTGTTCTGAATTCAATGACCCAAGACCGATTCTTAATCATTCTCCCAGAATACCAGGCAGCAGTTCCCCTCTTTCCCACTCAGTGCCCTGGCACTTAGGAGGTTGGAACCTCATCTGGTGAAAATTAACCAGTACGACTGTACAGAATGTTGCGGACCAATTCACACTATCTGAAGACTGGGCTTCAAGGCAATGTCATCCCTCTTAAAAAAAATGTCAGCAACAAGAAGAATAGATCATTCACTGCTTAATTAAGTGACCACATTCCTAATCAGATTTTCCCACGAAGAAGCCTCAGTACACCCCCTGCACGCTACAGGGGAAAAGCTAGCAGCTGGAGTACCTGCTGCTGAGGGTTTTCAAAGGTCCCTCAGAGAACTAAGTGCCGATATGGAGTTGCACAAGGATTTCAGTCACTGAATTCAACAGGCCAACAATTTTCAGTGCTATCCGTATGTTAGCTAAGTCTGCATTACAAAATGTAAAGTCACCATAGGGTTTATATCTGTTTTCTTGAAGAACTAGCAAAGCACGTTTGTCAAAAATTGGTGATTAAACCCAAACTCCATTATATCCTTATGGCCAATGGTGGTTAATTGTTCCTTGTCAAATAGCATAGTAGAGAAGTCTTTCCCCCTCCACTATATGTCTGTGAGACCTCTGTGCTGAGCACTATACAAGCAAACCAACACACACAGGACATCACATTTCCCACCCAGCACATTATTCACTCACTAATCTGAATCTTTCTCTGCTATTTCCCGTACTCCTATTTAAGAACAAGAATACACAGCAAAGTCTCCCCCTTACAAAAGTTTCCCACTGGCACGTTGTCCCCTACTCACATCAGTTCTTCTGGCACTTTTCCACCTCTCATCTCAGACACTTCTAACTTGAGCCTGAACACACCCCACATATGAAACTCTCAGCTGATCTTCCTGTCCCACCACACCTACTTGGCTTCCAGCTTGCACTGCAGCCATGCAAATAAGATATCTCTCACCTCTTCAGCCTCCGAAAGCTGAGCACTATGCAGCTGTTACACTGATAAGCTGTGAAGTTATTTAGAAGTACCTAGAAAAATACCCCATACAATTTAATCGAATGAGCCTGTTGGGTCATTCATGATTAGTTCTGCCAGGGAATAAAGCATTCAGTCAGTGGAGCACCAACAAGGTAGTTCACCATTCACTTGTAAAAGTTTTTCCATAACAGCCAGGAAACTCACATACACAGATAACAGAAATAACCCACATCAAGCTTCAGAAGTGTGGCTAGATAAACATAATGACCCTAAGGATGCTAAATGAGGCCTTTGCTCTAAAAAAGAACTAGCAGAAGTCCCTGTGTGGCTGAGGTGTCCACGGCCTAGCCACCTTAGTTCCCAGAGTAAGAGTCTTTGTAACTGGTTTTGGATCACCTACAGTGCTGACCTTCTCTGTTGTTACACAAGGACCCTGTTTCCACACCTGTGGTAGAAGCCAGAGAAGCACTAAGTGCTGAGGTCAGCTAGTGGAGCAGAAGTTTGGCCTGGCAGCTATATGCAGCCACAGAAAGACTCTTCCATCTATTTACCCTCTATTAGCATTCTGTAAAGCACAAATGCTAACCAGCACCCTCATTCCTGACCTTGTCTCTAAGGTTAAAGGTAGACTTTGTAGGAGAAATAACTGATCTTTTGCAGTCCTCGTCCTCTCCAATTCAGCATTGCTGCTTCACCTCTATAGTTCACCATGGGGTTAAGGTAGCACTTAAAACCAAGTTACACATTTTCAACGTGAAGCATAAAGGAGAAACAGCTACTTCTGACATGGTGAAATATGGCCTGGAACATTCACACTAATACAAGGAGGCAGAAACAAAGGATGGAAAGGCTTCTCAGAACATTCCTTCATCCTGATCCACACACAAGGATGAGACCAAGTCTGTTTCTTGCATCCATCAAAATTTCCAGGGGAAGAGAAATCTATTACATATTCATTGCTACACATACTTCTAACACCCCACTCTTTAAGAGATATAGTGTCAAAAAACCCTTCTAATAACTAGATCATTTCTGCCAAATTAGCTTTTCCTACATCTACACAGCACTATTCAAGTTGTGGTATCCCAATTAACAAAGCAAATTCCTTTATTTCAGCCACAGAAGGAAAAAGAAAAGCCTGTTATGGGTGTGCATCATTAAATATCAACATATTTCTTATCTTCAGAAACATCTAGTGTGGAGAGGTCAGGAGTATATTTGCTTTAACAAATCCCTCAAGTAGAATATTGCCTGGGTCAGCTCATTTATCTCATGATTAGAAGTGGATGGTAGCATCACTGTTACATTATCAACAGGAGCGTAGCTTTGTCACTAAATGAGGATGTCAAAATATTTCAGAAGAGAAAGATCGACCGAGTTTTAATGCCCATTAGAAATTACTTGTATGAGCTCTTACTTTTTTAGCTAGAAATAAGCCTTTGCAGTCAAGTTCAGAGAGATTGTATTTATACCTTGCTTTTAAAAATGTAGTTTAGAAAGCTAAAATAGAGGAATTCAAGGCAGAGAGACACCTTTCGATAATTTGGCCTCACCTGGAGTCCTGTGTTCAGTTCTGGGCTCCCCGGTACAAAACAGACAGGGATCTCCTGTAGAGAGTTCAGCGGAGGTCACAAAGATGATTAAGGGCCTGGAGCATCTCTCCTATGAGGAGAGGCTGAGTGAGCTGGGGCTGTTCAGCCTTGAGAAGACAGAGGGGATCTCATCAATGTTTATAAATATCTGAGGTGTGGGAGACAAAGGGAGATGGTCAACCTCTTTTCAGTGGCCTGTGGGGACAGGACAAGGGGCAATGGTCACAAATTGGACTACAGGAGGTTCTGCACTGATATGATGAACTCCTTCGTGGTGAGGGTGACAAAGCACTGGAACAGGCTGCCCAGGGGGGTTGTGGAGTCTCTTTCTCTGGAGATATTCCAGACCCATCTGGACACCGACCTGTGTGACCTGCTCTAGGGAACCTGCTTTGGCCAGGGGGTTGGACTCAATGATCCCTTCCAACCCCTACAATTCTGTGAACCTATGAAAAGATACTTCCAGTGGAAGACAAATAGGCACTTACCAACACAAGACAAGCCCTTACCCACAAGGTTGCGATTAGGAGACTCGCCTCCTAAGTGATCAGTAAGGACTTAAAATCCCATATACCAGTTTGCAATTTGTGTCTGAAGACAAATTAGACCACATAGTTAATTTGCATATCCTCAGTAACATGGGATTTTTGTTTTACTAAACTAGGAATAGAGTTTGACTGTGAGTGGAATTCAGACTTACCACGCCAATCACAGACTTTGAACTCTTTGGAAGGGGCCTGATTCGTTCTTGCACAGAGAAATGCTTAGAAGCTGGTGGTCTCATTACCACCCAAGAAACAAATCACATATCTAGGCCTGTGAAAGGACCAGCTTCTGTCCCCCTCCACAAGTACATTCAGGATCAAGCCATCTCTTGACCACTGAGTGAAGCTAAGTTCTCCATCCCCGCTCCTTCACACAAGTGGCCAAACAAATCCTTCTCTCCATAATCAGATAAGCCCTAATTTTGGTGTAATGCCTCTCCCAACAGCAGTTCAGCTCCTAAGGTGTTGAAATTGCTTCTTATCACACTGATGGTGTCTCACTGTTGACTTGGATTCAGACAGATAGCCTTGTCATCAACTCTGATATGGAAATGGTGACTCCCTTCATGGCAGTATCTGCATTTTGATCCCATGTTTGTACAGCACCTCACACAATAGTTATGGTTTGCAAATGAAACCCCTAACCACATGTCAGACAAACACAGGTTTGATCTGAATTTCTTCCACATGTATCACACTGACCTGATGCCTGTTTCTTGTGAAACAAGAAAAATTCCACCTTTACAGAACTTTATTTTTACAACAGACATTTCCACAATTTGAAAGATAAAAATATTAACTCTTCTGACTACCTGTCTTTTAAGAAGGGATGTGAAAAAGTGTTTAGGATAAACAACAGTTATTCTACATGATGTTACTAGTCTGAACCAGGTCTGGCTGGGACAGATGTAACCTTCCTCACAGGAACCCGTGTGGTGCTGTGTTTTGGATTTGTGGCCAAACCAGTGTTGGCAAAACTCAAGTGCTTTAGGTATTACTCAAACATGCTGGCTCAACATCAAGACCTCTGTTTCCCACACTGCCCTACCCAGCAAACAGGTTAGAGGTGGGCTAAATATTTGGAGAGGATGCAGCCAGGACATCTGGCCCAGACTGTCAGTGGGATATTTCATGCTATACAATATCATGCTAGACTGTGTTCAATTGTGACACATACAATCATGTCAACTGTTGACTGTGCTTGGAGACCAATTAGTCATTGGTCTGCCAGCAGTGATTGCTTTTGCATCAATTCCTTATTTTTATTCCATACGCACTTGTTAAACACTTTTTATCTTGGCCCAGAAGGGCTTTTTTTCTCTATGCTTTTGCATTTCCAATTCTCTCCCCCATTCCACTTTAGGGCAGCAAGACACTAGCTTGGGACTTAACCTCTCAGCTGATGTCAATCCACAACAGTGTGTTTTAGCACCAAACATGGGGCTCAAGCTCTACACATTTGATCAGACTGCGCTAGACTGAATTTACAGTTGTTCCACCTGGTTAGCTGTTGCTTGGCAAGTTGCTACATGCTGTTGCTGGTCTCGGTGTTGGCTTTCTTGCTCTCAACACTGGTTTCTTACCTTATTTGCTCCTTTTCTTGTTGTACAAGAAATTTCAGGACTCATTAATGGCTTCTTTTGCTGTGTGACTACACTGATCAAATGAGTAGCAATGATCATGTAAGTGGTTTGACCGAGGAACTCCTACCACCTAGAAGTCCTGGAAGAGACCACAGACTGATCAGAAGGCAGATATTTTGGAGCACTGCCCAAGGAGGTGACTCCTGCCAAAGGCCCAAAAATAAATTGCCAGAAAACAAGGATCAATATGCTCTGTTTATTGATGTGTTCCATCACATTTTGGAAAATCATCAAGTGGGAAACTGCTCTATAGAGTCCCACATGACATCCCAAAACCTGTTGAGGGAAAAGACGAACAGTCAGATTGACTGACCCAAAGCCTGTCCACACTCAGACTGTCCCCGAGCCATAGTCCCACCCCTCCCCTTTTACAGGGGCTGATGGATGTCAGGTGGTGTGAGCACAGCCCGGGCCAGCTCAGCTCACCTTTGCTGGCTGCCAGGGAGTCAGCTCTGGCCCAGCCCAAACCAGGACAGTAGATTTCCAAGGTCTATGATGAAGACTCTTGCATGCCCAAGAAACATTGCCAGTGAAGAATGTTGAAGCCATGAGCAGGTAAGACCAGGCAGCTAGAAATTAAGATGACATTTCCACTATTTGAAAAATAAATGACAAGTAGTCAACAGATGATGTGATTTTGAGAAGGGAACAAGTACTTAGGGTAAAGTACAACATTTTATTCTACAAGACATTGCTAGTTACGTGACAGTTGTCTAGAGAAAGCATAACAAAAAGCACCATTAACTTTACCATATCGAAGCAAGGTGTTAGAAAAACTCTGCTTACCAAGACTGCCTGAACTGTTCCTCCCAAACAGGAAGAAAAAAAAAGAAAAACATAAAAAAAATCACACCTCAGCCTCACACAGGAATGCACTGAGGATTAGAGTCTTATGGGAGTCAGGAGCTATATATACACCAAGATATTAAGAGTGACTAAGGCATTAGAAAAGCCAGCCCAGGGACAATTGCTGCTCAGGACCAGGCTGTTTTGCTTCAGCCTCGCCTCTGACAGACCTTCCCAGTTTACCTAGATGAGACCTTGAGGTAAGCATACTTGAGCTCTCCTCCTCAAGAACAGTTCAGAAAAGCCTATGCTGAGCAAACACTTGCACATGATCAATGTGAATGTTAGATGAATTGGGACTTGAGAATTTAGGCTCTCCCAGTACAGTCAATGTCAGCAGCATGTAACTGACAGGCTAAGTTCTGCATTTAATACTGAAACACCCAGATTAAGGATGAACCGTAACACAAACGAAAATAACTTTGTCCAATTAGACAGTGAAGTTCAAATCAGGTATTATTTAAATTTTTTTTAATGCCTACATGCACAGAATTAATTCTTTAGATAGTTATCACACTACTTGCACAACGTAGTGTTTGGCTCTGTTTGCTACATACAGAAATAAGAAACAAAAAAATTATTAAAAATACCATCTGTTTCTCTCCCTTGGCTAGGCAAGGCTTTGCCTTTTTTGAATCAAAGTTTGATTAACAAGAGAAAAAAGTAAGCACATTCTCTTCTGCTCCTCCACATGCCATAACAGAGGCCTTGTCTCCCTGCAGACAGTTTTATTGTTGGGAAACCATAATACCTCAAAACAAGGGTCAACACAGTATCAGAATGCTCTATCAATTGCTCTTTGGAATTAAATGACGATGAATAAAGTTTCAGAGATTACCATACCTCAAACTGGAAACACACTAATTATTTAGAAAGAATTCCTTACCACATTGAAGAAATGCTGCTGTAGATTAAAGAGTTTCCTTCAGAAACATAGGAACTAGATGGAGGAAACATTCTGAATTCCTGAATTGGAAGGGACATATTGGTAGATTGCCTTTAGGTGCCTGAAGTTCACATGCAAATTGATCTGAAAATAGTCTAATAAAAAAATTGCTTCAAAAGAAAAAAAAAAAGTAAAATTGACTCAAACATCCTACAACCTCTTTTCCAAAATAATTTAAGCATTTATCTGCTACCTGCCTTTTAGTGAGGTTAGTTCTATCTTCTGAATATGTGTGTTGCAATACTCTACTATTTAATTTTTTAAAAATATCCATTAGTGCTGCAACAACGATCAAGCTAAGACAGTGTAAATAGTCACACATATTACTGAGCTCAATTTCAGTCACTTAAAGCTGTAGATAGTTCTGGATTTGGCATATTTGAATCAGCTACTAATATACAGCACCATTACTGCTGCTGGTGGTAATAGAGAAAAAGTAATCCACTGGTCTTCACCTCTCAAATGCCAGGATATAGTTACAAGATTAATCAATATTTTAAATTGTACGTATACATCGATTTTGCTCGAGTTGTACATAGAGTCAATATAGAAATTATTGTTGTAACACACAGACCCTCAAAATGAGGCTTTTCACAGCCGCCTCTCACACCAAAACTGAGATTTAAAATTCTTCAGTGTATCACCAGAAGTTTAAACAGAAAATAAACAAAACCACTCTTTCCCTCCCCCTACTTCTGCCTTGCTCTTTAGCTACAGTTCTCAAAATATAACAGTTCTTGCCAGCTCTGCAGATTCAGGTAAGTAGCACCAATACACAAGGAAAAAGACAGGGCATACTGCATATACAGCTATTGTTAAATAACAAACATTGCTCATTTCAGCTTCATTCAAAACACAGAACATCTCACTGGTCCTTGCAAATGGAAATGAGCAGGAATGAAAGGGAATTTTTTTCCTTTATAATAGTTTTTGGGTTTCTGCCAGCATACTGCTTCACTCCCCCCCTGCCCCCAGATTATCTAGTTATTCTTTTTTTTAAATATGACCCTTGTGTTTCATATCCTTTGTCACAGATGGGATGACGATAATAGGATAATGATACATACAAAGATGCTGCCCATTACTGAAGGTCTGCAAGGCAACTTGCCCTTTTGCACCCCTGTGGAAACTGGTGTTGAATTACACACCCTACTAACTCTTGTAATCACGATTTCACTTTAGAAAAAGGCATGTGTCCGATTGTAAAGGTATCCAATGCTGATTACATTCAGTTGTCATACCACAAATTTGACAGGTTCACATGTTGGTATTATCAGTCTGATTTAGTTGCAAAAGAAAAGAAAATGTCAATTCTTTCAGATTTTATTACTGTGAAGCAGCATACTGCGGTGCAAAGCTGTAACACACGTGTCATCCACCTACTCCTTCACAAAACCCTACCTTCGTAAATTAGGCCAACACCTGACAAAATTTGAGCAGGTGCACTCAAATAGACCTCAGAACCATCAGTTAAACAGCCTGGACATTGCAGAATTAGGTTCAAGCCTCTGCTTCACCAAAAGCTTCTGTACATCAGGCAGATCACTCAGCCTTTCAAGAGAGAGACTTAGTGAAGACTGATGTTTGAAACCTCCAACTGGCATCCCAAAGAGTCCTCTCCTGCCCTTCTCTGGTCCAGTCCCTTCCCACACCCACGTAATCCAGCAGCTAACTGCACAGCCAAGAGCAGGGAGATGTGGAGTCCAGTTCTTACTCATAAAAATATTTCTGCATACTGTATTAGCCATAACAGAGAAATTGCAATCCACACCTAATCAATTAGCTACTGTCATTCTCTTTGGTTTTCCCTTTTCCCAACAAGGAGAGAAAATTTCAGTAGAAGAAATGGTTAAGTCCCCAAAGTCAAACATCATGGGTTTTTGTGGCTAAGTCTCCTGAGAAATGGGGTTTTGAATCCTCTCCAGCCAAGTTACCTACAAACACTGAATTATAAGAATAGGGAAGAGGATTCTTCCACCACTACTTCCTCTCTCTTCTCTTTCAGCAGCAATTTAAGTGAGAAGCAGAAACCACACTCCTTCAGCTGAGAAAGGAGAGAGTACAAGAACTGGAGGAGAAGCTCCCAGCAGCAAGCATCCCAACTCTGAGAGTCCAAAAATTTCAGACACAATACTTGTCCATGTGCTTCTTGATGCTATTTGGGAACAGCTCACTGATGGGTTTTTTGCTCCCATTAGAAGGGACTAACTTACCATGTTCCTTGTACAGATTATATATACGTAACAGGTTTCTGGCATCCTTTGTAGGCACTCAACATCTAAAACCAAGGCAACCCATCTTATTTCAAAGCACTTAAATATTCTGCTGGTTCCAATTACAGTCTAATTTCTCTTGACCTTCCACTACATCCATAGACAGTATCACAATTTGCTATGTGTTACTGTATTAGTGTCACAATAATACTGTACACAGAAATTTATTTGCCCTGGATTCAATTGAGATCATGTTCCTCCTAGCAGCAGTCAAGAACCTTTCAGCTTATCACACTGCCCTGCCAAGGAGGAGGTGGTGGCAGGGGTGCCCATGAAGCTGGCAAGGGACACAGTCAGAACACCCAAACAGGTATTCCATACCATATGGCATCAAGCTCAATATGTAACTGGGAGGTTGGCCATATAGCAGTGCAGATCAAGAACTAGCTGAGCATTGACTCAGAGAGGTGAGCTGTGCATCGCTCGATTTGTGTATTCATTTATTAGCATTCTCTTAGTTTTCTGTCCTAATAAACCCTGTTTGTCTCAGCCTATGAGTTTCACCTTGTTCTATTCAATTTTCTCCCATTCCACTGAGAAACAGGAAAGGGGAGCAAGCCAAGGGCTGCATGGTTTTTTAGTTGCCTTCTAGGTTAAGCCACAAAAATGTTGACAACTATGAGGTATTTAGACACTGTAGTAACACAGGACACACACAGATTCCTCATAAAGAGCAAAAATTGAAAACAGGGCAAACTGCACCTTCAAGATCTTATCTATCATAAAGCTCATTTTTGCAGGTAGTCTGACTCATATGTACCCTGACCAACACTTTAGAGACACCTATTCAGGAAAAGACACTTAGCCAAAACAAAGCCATTACCAGAAACCAACTTGTTTTGTCTCATGACTTGGTTTTAAGCGCAGCTAGATTATTTGGACTCTCTCTCCCCTCCTTTCACTCACCAAGGGGATACAGACGACAGTGATAAACTTCGGCCTGTACCCCTGGACTGCATCTCAGCCATGCTTACTGTAACTCAAAGGGAGGCTTCAAAACCATTAGCATGAACCCTGAGGAAAAAGGTCAACTGGGCCACATGTCTTTCCTTGTCAAGTGCTTTATGATGGCCTTATGAAACTGGGGGAGTTGGTTACACAAAAGCATACTCCATTGGAAATTTAATCTGGATTTAAGCTGCTCTGCACTGCTGAAGCAGTGCAAAGCTGCCCTTAGAGATTTGTGACCGTAGCTTCCTATTGTTACATCTCAGCTTTCAATAAATTCTTCTCTAGGGAATATATGCTTCTCTTCAACAGTTTCTATTGTTTAGAAAACCTTTTGCTATCTTTGCCATGCTATTTATTAGCATCCAGCTTTCCCTTTCTCTTATTAAATTAGCAGATACATTTAAGAGAATGAGATGAAAAGAGCAAGTAACTCACCATGAGCAGCACACAGAGAGCACAAACCCAAGCCTGTGCTTCTCAGGAGAAGCCCTTTATGCTCTCTGGCCCATTAAGGAATGAATCCTCACAAGCACTTGGGCTTGAAGACCAGCTGGTACCACTCACTCCCTACTTAAATCCAATGCCCAAGGGTATGTAAAACTCATACATACTGGGGGGAGGGAGTGCTTTCTAGTAGTACTTGGTTGAACTTTTAGTTCAGTTCACTTACAATCTAGCAGATATAGGCTAAAAATAAAGTTTTTATTAACAAAAAAACATAAAGTTCCCTTTGTGTTTTTATTCCTCTCCTCCAAAAAAAAAAAAAACCCACAACCCTTGTTATTATTCTCTGCAGTACCACAGCATTAGTGACTAATTGGAAAAAGCTGCTCCTTCAGGTGATCCTGGGTTTGGTCCTTTCTGGTTTTAAACTAGTACCTATGTTAAGATGGCAAAGTACTTACAGTAGCTCCTTAATGTTGACACAATCTCTATGCTTACTTTTTTATTTTAGCTCCACAGCTGTCTTTCTTTTTGCCTTATTAAAGGTTTCATCACTTTTACTTTAAATCGAGTGCTACCTTTTACTTTCTGACATTGAGGTGTTTTGATTAGATACTCAACTGGTATAAATTGACATAATTCCATAACTTCATGGGTTTCTCTAGGTTTAGCTTCACTATCTGGGCTTTTGTGTGTTATGCTTCAGACAAAAATAAACTAGTGCACTGGGTTTGTCTTATCAGACAAATAAAATGTCAATGTCATGATTTATCCTGAATAGCAGATGTTTTCTAAAAAAGTTTTCTTTAAAAGGAGGGGGTTAAAAATGACCTAATATACTGCAACAAAATACTGAAGGCAATCAGTAAGACTGTTATTATTTCTCGAGATGGATAGAAATCTACTATTTTCTACCTTCCCTTCCAATATCCTCCAAAATAACGATGTGATTTCAGAACTTAAAGCTTGCAGCTCAATTGTGGCAATTTATGTTCCTGTAAACTTGATGTAAGCTTGAACAGCCCAATTTTTTTACTGCATATTGTAAAGGATGGTGTCTCAAAGGTCACAGCAATTTCCACAATTCTACTTCCAAAGTTTTTTATTTTTTTTTCCACAGGAAAGTGTTGCGATTTGCCTCTGATGTAACCTACTTCTCTGAAAACTTGAACTATATATATACACATATTGAACATATACAGAATGGAAAGGCTGCTTAGAGAATGGGTTCTTTTCTGGGTAATAGGATTGAAAGCCAAACCTCACATCATAAGAAGTTGTAATGTACCTGTGAACGCATTTGAATTCCAAAGTGGGAAGGGTAAGCAACCTCTTGCTCCAGCCGTTCCTCTCCCTCCACCGAAGGTAATGTTTCAGATTCTGTTGAGGAGTGTGTCTAATTCATTTTTCCGGCTTAGCAAGACTTGCCCCGAGTCATTTCCTATTTTCCCTCTTGCTGTGAGTGGAGTCACATTCCGGGTGAGAAGTCAGCTCAGTTCCAGTGATTAGCTCTGCTGCGTGAGCATGCCCGGACCCAAGTGACGGCCTGAGAGGATGCCTGCTCATGCTGAGAACATAGTTTAACAGTATGTTAATAAACACAGAGGGAATGCGTTATGCAAACAAAGGCGTGTGGCCCCCAGGCAAATCCCTTCACCCCTGGAGATGCGAAGAGACTAATACGTTTTGGGGGGACAAGGGAATAGTACTGCAGCAGCCTCATTAAAAATGCATCTAGATTTGCAGTGGGGAGAGTTAGCACGAAGACACACTGTCTATCATTTTCTTCTGCCCTGCCTTTGAAGATCATTAGAGTTAGCATTAAGGGGAGTCATACCGATTAAAGGCAGCTAGGTCTCTTCTCACTTCTTGATGAAACAGTTACCACCTTCAACTGGCTATTAATTAAATTCCACGGAACTCCTGAAAAAGTAGTTGATTTAAACCTTAAATCTTCACTGATTGTCTGCAAGAGACTTTCCACTTGCAGGGTAACATTAAAATGAGTCACTGGGCTTAAAAATCTTTTGTACAGTCCACAGGGTTTTTTTTTCCTAATCTTACTATAACAAAGGATCAGTGTCTTCTTAAATGATCTACATCCCCACCCCAGAACTCAACACTCAGTGTAGGAACTGGCTCAGGTTCTTCAAACAAGCTGAAATGTCACCACTCTTCCCTTTTCTTCATCTCTCCTCATTCCCATGCCAATTTTACACTCCAGCCATGCAGGGATACGGAAGAATGTTAGTCTCAAAGACACTAAGGAAAAACCAAAAAAAAGACGTAGAATAGTAAGAAATATTTGTTCACTAATTGAAGGCTGTTTCAAACTCAGAAAGAAAAAGCATAGGAAGACTTACACATACTCTCTTCATTCTTCTGTTTTCATTAACATTTGTATAATGAATTAGAGTCCTCAGGGAAAAAATAACCAACATTTTATACAGTCCTTTGGTTCTGAAGAGCAATCGAGGTCTATAATAGGCTCTCAGTTCTGAAGTTTAATGTAAGCTTGTATGAGTGTGGGAACCATAGTTGTTTTCTTTTTGCTTTAAAAAAAATAAATAGAAAGTTAGGAAAAATAATAATAGGTGCCTCTTGGGACTAATGATATTTAAGAAATAATAATTCTATGTCCCAGTAGCAAATAATACATTTAGGAACCTAGGATAAATTAAGCAACTTGTAATTTTCAGTCTGGAACCATATCATTTACAAGCTAGTCAATTTTTATCAAATACAAGGGAAAAAACAATCTCATAGCATCCTAACAATTTACAGCTCTATGAAGTAACTAGGAGGAGGGTTTTTGGGTTACCTTCTGTTGCTACTTTGATCAGATTCTGGGGACACAATTCTGCATGGAACTGGTGGTAACTATGCCTATCCACTTCCAGCTCATGGAGGCAGCTAGAAAGTACATATTAAGGACAGGTTATACAACCAAACATGAGACGCAGGATGCTCTGATAGTGATGAAGTCACACATGTCTAAGGGTGGTATTAGTCCTATCTAAAGCTGTCTGTTCAGAAAACTAACTTAGGGTCCCTCCACAGCCAACGGAGACAGCTAAGTAACTCCAGTGGAGGATTTTTCAATGTTTGTCTACTAATGGGCTGTCTGACACACTCCACTGCCTTGCAGATCATGACTAAATGGGATGTTGAGACTAGATATCTAATTTTCAGACAACTAAAATTAGCAAACCTAACCCCACACTGCAGGCTGTCTGCACTGCAGCTGAAGCCGACTGCGGAGTTGTGTTTTTTTATGAAAGCCTGAGCTGGGAACTGACCTGAGCTGGTTCACCATGAGGAGATGGAGCCCCTGCAGCAGAGGTTTCACTGTGAGTTGCTTGCCGGGGCACCTCCCTGGGGTCTCACAGCCAGCCTGCTTAGGGACTGCAGCCGTGGTCCCTGAGCTCATCTAACAGCTCTCGAGATTCAGGCTCCCTTCTCGTCCCCTGCTCCCTGCTGATTCAGCAAGATCCTTCTCACTGCTCCCTGTGCTGAGACAGCATGCTAAACTAAGCCAGGCCAAAAAAAAAAAAAAAAAAGTACAAGAGGAAGAGGGAGGAGCAGTTTTCAATTGTACTTACTAGGGAACTGAGGCAGGAGAAGACCCAACACAGGGAGGGCATGGACAAGGAGTAAAGGAACGAAAAGCTGGAAGAGGTAAAGAAGGGGCTCCCTGCCAGCACCGAGCTCTTCAGCTGGTTCGGCTGCATGGTGTGAGCAAACCTGAGTTGTCTGCTACCCTGCAAACCCCACTATCGGTATCAGGGCAAACTAGGTTCAAAGGTAAACTCAAGTCTAAATAAAATTCATTTATTCCTACGCAGCATAAATGGTTACCAAGAGGGCACGTTTGATCTAGAGCATGTTGCTATAAGCCTAGCTTTTCTCTCAGCAGCACTACCAAGTAGTAGCCAATTCCCATTTCTGCCTTAGGAATGGGATGTGGAGGGCAGGTCTTGCAAGATAAAGCTGTGTCAAGCCCCGTGCATTGCAGTGTGCACTGTATAGCTCGGAGGATGGAAATCAGGATGTTCCATCTCCTAGTGATGGGAAGGAAAATAGCTAGGCACTGCAGCATCAATTCAGCTAATTACCAAATCCCAGTTTATTCAGCCTCCTTGGACCAGTAGGTAGCTAGGGACTGTGGAAAGGAATGCCCTTCATGAACTGTGTATGCAAGAAAGTAATGTGACAGATAGATAAATCCAGATACTTGAGTAAAATATGTTTGCTGCCTGCAGGGCACAGTGACAAGGAGAAAATTATAGTCTATATTGGGTTTTACTGGAACATGAAACGCGCAGATTTTATGCCCTTGTGCTCCAGTTTGCTCTGCTTGACTGACAAGGTGCACAGACGCATTGGTACCAATTTACACATCTTTTTGCACAGAGGGATCCAATGCTGTGTGCCACGTGTTTCCTACCGAGGCACTTCCCAAGTACACCTGCAGTGCTGTAGCTCAGCTAGCAATCACTGACTGACTGACTGACTGACGCTAAAAGGCTGGTCTGTGATTATTCCTTCCCCTTCATTGACACACTGACATTTGCAGCAGTAACCATTACCTAGCATTGTACAAAACCGCAGCGCGAAAGGTTAGCTATACTGCACTGCTGATACAATTTACATCCAGGCTTTGAAAGCTGCCCTCCTTCCTGTGATTTGTGGTAGAAAACAGGGCATTACAGTGCTGGGTGGACAAAAGCCGAGAGTCTGTTATAAGCCGCAGGGAAGTCAGGGCATCACACTTATCGCCTTAGAAAAGCAGTATTTAGTCAAAATATTGATGATGATGATAATAATGAACTGAGGAACAACAGCTAGGCAACCCCCCTTTCACAGTCCTGATCCCAGGAACTCACATTTTGTCAGGTATAAGCCAGTTGGGCAGCTAAGGAGGCAGGGCCTCCCTTCCTGAGGGCTGTATCGCGTGACATCCCTCAGCATTCAGCACTGCTCTGGACCCACCACCACCTGCGCCACAACCAGAACTTTAGGAGACAGCATGGGACAGTAGCTCCAAAACATCCACGTGAAACTTCTCTGGTGACTGGTACTGGGGCTCTTACAGCCCCTGAAAGCTCCTGCCCATAGATTTCTCCAAGCCTTGGATAGACTGAGGCAAGGAACACTGCAGCATCTCATGAGATGTATTCAGACCACTTTCCTGCTGTGTGACACATTTGTCTATACTGTCTAGGGCAATCCGTGTGGGAACCAGCATGCTGGTTGTTCTCTGGCACCGCTGCCAAGTTCTGTGTAGCTCAAATGACATTTTTCAAGGATGCTGGAGAGTGAGCAGAACAAGCGCTTTTTTTTTTTTTTTTTTTTTTGGTTTGACCTGTCTCCTTGTCTTGTAATAATATATTAGTGATTATACATGACACTTACATAACATCTTCCATCTGAACTGCTTCACTACCCTGCAGAGGTAAAAAAAAGAAATAAAAAAAAAGGAATAGCCTCTGTCCCTTCATTATTAAGGGGAAAGTATGGTGATGTAAGGAAAGATGTGCTGACTGTGGGGTTGGAGTGCTTTGCTTCTCCCATACCACATCCTCACAGTCATCCTCACAATCACCCTCTTCCCCTCACCTCTCGTTTTTCCAGTATAATTTTCCCAAATTAAAATAGTTGTTAATCATTATTAATTGCTCTCACATTTTCTTCCTCAAGCACACAGTTCTCAGCTAGTATCTCCCAGAGCACTGCTTTCAGCAGTCCTGCTTCTCTGATGGAGAAAACCACATCAGGCCTCCATAGACTCTTGGAATACTCTTTTGCTGATGCTCAAGGCAGAGAAACAAATGACTGAGGAATATTTCTGCTTGGTAGAATGACAGGGTGACAGAAGGCCCAAGGTGCAAGTTCACAGGGCAGCCAAGAAAGCATTAATTTCCACACTAACACAGGTCAGCATGGAGCAGACTCCCACAGCATATGACTTAAGTCCAGCTGTGCAATGGTCTTTCTAAGACTATATACTCCATAAGAACATCTTAGTACAAGTTCCACTAGAATGACAGTCCAAACACATATTAACTCAGGTGTCTGAAATCTGAGTATAACTGTAGGCAGCCAAATAATTTGGCTTATTACCAGACATAGTGAAATTCTTCAGAATTTCAGCCTTCATTTTCTTATGCGTGAAAAAAAATAAGAATCAGGACATACGCTTTGCAGGGCTTAGAGTACTTATATATTAAAATGCTGGAAATAGTCATAAATTGAAAATGACTGCTTTCCTTATTATAATTTCAGACAGAAAAACACAAGAAAGAAATTCTATTCTTTTGAACCAAGAATGATACCCGCTTTTGCCAAGAAACTTTAAAGTACAGCCTCAGATATTATTTGAGTATAGATGAAACCAGACTTCGGTCCAAAAAAGACTTTCTCAGGCCTTTTCCTCCTCTCAGGATAGTACACATAATGAGATTGTCACTTGTCAAAGAGACATGGTAGCGTTCAAGTTCTCTTGCACTCACAGCACATCGACCAGTGTGTTGAGCTAACTTGTTATTTGGTTTTTATTTGCAAAGGACAGCATCTGGTACCTAATCTCCAGAGTAGAAGGAACCATTTACACAGATCTGAGATCACTTTGTGACAGGTGCCAAAGAGTCATTTCCAGAGCCTTGTGAGCTGACCATATGCTACATCTTTCCCCAGCTGGAATAAAGGCATTCAGCCATCACATAATTCATCAGCAGCATAGGATAAATAGATAAATAAGTGATAAAATTACACACTATATATATGTCTGTACATTTATGTCTCAAAGAAACTGTGCAAAAGACTGCATGCAATACAATTGCTATGCAAAAACCGTGGCTCGTGGTTTAACTCTGGAAACATGTAGAGATCAGGTGAAATTTGTAGGTTTGCAGTGCAATGCATCAAATAAAAAAGGCAGACCCCGATGCCACTTCTTTCCCATAGCCCATGATCAATGTGTTACAATTCATACAAGCCTGAAACCATACATATATATAAAAGTCTCTACTAAGACATGATTAAGACATGGGAGGACAATGGGAATAATTCGCCGAATATTCAGTTGAAATAATACTAAAATCAGCAAATTATTCAATCATCAAAGCGCTTTTTCAGTCTGATGTTAACTAGGTTCATGCCCCAAAATTGAACTATGAGAAGGAGAGGACCAGAAATCTGGATGTTTAAGTTTTACTTGTGGGAAGGGTGAATAGGTCTGTACAAAAAAGTAGTCATGAAATTTCCCTCATCATCAGTTTTGTCAAAAAAATCCAAGCTGAGCTGAGATACAGAAATTGTAGGCAGGCCTCAATTTTTCCTAAGTAGCAGATGGCCCTGGGATCTAACCTCAGCCATCCATATTCCTTAATAAGGGGGAAAAAAGTTGTATCCACGTGTTGGTCTCCTGGTCATCAAAATCTCTCAATAGTATAAGGAGTGATATCTGGTCAGCTGCTTCTATCACTTTTTCAGAGGCACTCCCTGGGATAGGAAACTTTACTACATTTTTTAGAAGATCTGGAGAAAAAAAGGGAAAGGTTTTAAGGGTCTCTGGGGAAAGAAAAAAAAAATCTTGCCTCTCATGATTGATGTTACACAAATGGTATTTCGTACGCTCTGTAATCCCTAGCTCTAATTCCAAAGACTGAGGTAAACTGGCAGAATCCTTTGAACCATGGGTGGTCAATGACAATGGGAGGGCGATGATAAGGAGCAGTTCAGACTCTCCGAGCAAGCCTGCAGGAGTTTATCCAGAGACATTCCCTGCAAAAAGTCTTTTCAGGATCTGGACTGTGTAACTAGCATAAGCCTAACACCGACTGGTTCAGCCATCATTAATTTCCAGCCATTTGGGAATGGGTGATTATTTGACAGTAAGATGTGATCTGAGAGAGGTGCTATTATAATGCGGAGAGAGCTGCTATTCTTGTGCTGCAGCAGAGAGCTAATACAATGGCAGAGCGGTGTGACTGTGGTGAAATTCACGGGGGAACCGACTTCTTCCCAGGGCTCAAATTATGAGCACTTTTTCATTGCTGCCTCCAGAAAGAGACATGTAATGCTGTCAGATGCTGTTGAGTTGGGAGTTTTCAAAAGGAGATGGAAGTGTATGCATTAAAGAATCCAATATTTACACAAGGACAATCCTCTCATGAAATATAAATGCTGGAATTCCACTGGTTACAGTCCTTATATTGAGATTTTACATGAGGGTACTAAACTGAAGAGGATGCAGTGCTCCCTACACACTCACCATTTTGATTATCATATATGAATTTTAAAGAGGATGGGTAAAATCTAATCAAATCTGCATTTATAGGTGCTTGTACTTCATACCTCTGTCCTTGGTATGCTCATCCTTAGTCCGAGCAAAATAATTCCAATTCAGGCTACAGTTCCTGAAAAGGAATGTGACTTTAATGAAATAAAAGGCTCATCATGCCAAGCCCAGGTTGAGAATAACACCCTATCCTGTTGCCATTACAGAGAGAGACAGAAATATATCAAAGTCGCCCAGACACTTGAAAGAGAATGGGAAATAAAAGGGACGTGTCCAAGCAGTGCTGGTGGCAGGTGTCGGGAAGCGAACATCAGCAGGATCAAATAGGAGAGCTTTTCTCTGTTGCTTCTTGAAAGGAAATATAAAAAAAAAAAACCTCAAGACCCATAGATTTTTATTAAATACAAAGGAAAATTAGATTAAGGCACCACTAAAGGAAGAACCTGGGTGTCCAACAGCATGGGCTCGCAGAGCGTGGCTTACTTGCCTCCCAGGACACAGTATAAAGACAGAGCACTTGGCATCAAGTCTTCACCAGCATTTCCCTATGGACTGCCTGAAAGAGCTTCTGGGTGGGCTGGGAGATATGTCAAAGCAGTTCAAGGTACATGAGGTACCTTTTATTCCCTCCCCCATGGCGCAACATTTCTGCGATGCCCTGCTGAAGAAGAGCAGATATAGATACCAAAGAGGTTAAGAGTTCACATCGGCTGGGCCAGATTTGACTCTAAGAAGAAAGATAATCTGCTATGGCGTGGAGTATGTCATTCTAGTCCCTGCTCCGGAGGAAGCTGATTTAGCTTCTGCAGTTAATGAACTAAACTAGGGCTCAGGAGAACTGGGCTCATTCCTCAGCTCTGCAGCATGTGTCCCGTCTGACTTCAGTCGATTCGCTTAGGGTACACGCACATCACACGGTAACTGGGCTAGTACGGTTCACAGCAGAAGCCATCAGCGTGCATAGAGCACTGAGCCCAGGCTAATGTGCTTGACCATGATGCACAGTACTGCAGAAACACAGATCACCAGCTTTCAGGACCAGAAGAGATTCTGGATCCGCATAGCGCTGGGTGACATTACCAGCTTGGTCCAAAGCCAGCTTGGAAATCCCCGCATTGTGCTCCGCTGATCCATGGAGATACGTCTGCACTTCTCTAACAGGTGATCAAGCTGGTACCATTTATTATACTCAATAATATTACCTACTTGCATATCCTCCTATGAGTCTCTGTTCAGCTGCTTCCTAACTTTACCCAATTTAACTTGTTTGGCAGAAATTTTACTTGCCCATTATATGTGCGGTTATTTATATCTTTTCCTGGAAAATTTCAGCCAATGCTTTTCAGTCATTTCCAAGAAGATGGCTAATAAGAAAATACATTATCCTTTTCATGACAATCCTCTCTTTGGAATGCTCTCCTGCAACTGAGCGTTAGGCAAAGACCTGAAATCTGTCTGGGGAAGAGAAAAGAATGAATCAGGGTTCTGCCTTTTGCCCTGTATGAAAACTAGTCCAAACACAGACAAGTTAAAAGCCTTTGAATAATTGCTGTTTGTGCATATCTACGATGGTCTGCTTTGATTTTAGCAGCTGAGTTCCCCAAAGAGCTTTCACAGGATATGCCAGAGATTTTCACAGCTCCTGTGCTTGAGGAAGCGGTGCCGGTACTGCTAAGCAGACAACAAGGATGTGTGTTCAAGCCAAGGGTTACAGGTACGGTTTTCCACTGTAGTTACTGCTTTGATTCAAACTTGAGCACTAAAAACAAAGGGATTGTCTTTCCTGTGTTGTTGGACCCTTCTGCTGGAATCCAAGCAGCACAGGGGTAAAGCTGTCCCATAGGAAGAAAATAGGAGACAAATCTGTTAAGGTTGGTGCAGAATGCAAGAGGACACAGAAGCAAAAGTAGGTTCTGGGAAGGGATCAAATAGGAGCAGCACTTTATGATGGGTGCTGCAAGGAAGACCTAAGCTTATGTGGCATTACCTTGTTTATTTTATAAACATAAAGATGATGCAAGTTCTTAACCCACATATAAAAGGTTAAAATGCTAGCATTTCCTCATGTTTGAGCACTATTCTTTATGGGTTCAATTACAAAAAAAAAAAAAAGGATCATTTTGCATATGCATTCTCCCAAATTTATCTAAAAATAAATAAGCAAAAGATGACAAAACATTCACAGACACAAATTTCATCATTTGGCATCTTTCTAAAACACATGCAGGTCAGCAGCAGAGTTCAAAGCTTTACTGCCAACACACAGATTTTGCCACTGAGCTAATGGAGAGGCTGTTTGTGTTAATAGATTGCTCTCCTCCTCATGGACAGATGTTGAAGGGGGGTGTGCAACATCCCATTCTGGCAGATGGTTGCAGAGCAGGATCTTGGGCTCAAGTTGTCTGCTCAGATCTGTTCATAAGCTATCTGGCTCAGGAAGGGAGTGTGCCAGTGCAGCTTAGACACATCTATTACTACTACTACTACTACTACTACTACTACTACTACTACTACTATTACTACTCATACACTTGGTTTCTTTTCTCATTAAACCAAATGACAGAACCCTGATCTCTCCTCTTCATTGCCCTTGGCTCCTCAGCCAGTCATGTACTCAACAATGTTCTCACTTCCCCCTCTACCTTTCTGCACAGCAAGACCATCTCACTGGTTGTACAACCTCATGTACCCTCAGACCCAGTGCCCTGCTGCACTTCCTGTGCTGTAACCAGTCTCCCCGTTCCCAGACTATTCCCTGACCTCCATCACCAAGCACCATATGGGATCTCCTTGAGGCCTCCCACCCGTCTTTCTTGCCTTATGACTCACCTGTTTCCTTAGTTCTCTCAGTCATATCTGCTCTCCCTTCTGGCTCGCCTTCTTCTCTCAGCTCCACCAGATCTACATGTTCTCCTCCTCACATGTGCAGATTTGCCTTCTTCCACCATGCCCAGGTCTTCCTCACCATCCCCATCCCCAGTGTTGATTTTTGAGCCCCAGCCTAGGCTCACCTTTGCTTCTTGTCCCACTCCTCACCACCAGCTCTCAGAGTAGTTTACACAAACCACATTTTTCCCAGCTTTGTAACAAGGACAGGTTTTAATGTTCTGACAAAAAGACAGTAGATGCCATGCCCAACCCAGAGGCTACATTCCTAGTGAATTTCAAAGCTTTAAGTCTTCAAGCCCTCTAAAACTGCTTTATCCTGGCCTAAACAAAATGTTTCTAGCAAGTTCCTTTCTCCAAACCAGACAAGCCATCTCAATGCTACAAAAGCCTGGCCTCTTGCTCAAAGACAATAAACAGAAATCGTTGCAATGCTCAGTGACTGCAGCTAAATGACAGACTAGGGAAAGGGTTGGTCAAGCCTAAAATTGAGTAATGCCATCAAACACACATACACTAAAAGCTGCTGCAGATAGAGTAGTGGAGTGTAAGATAAACTGTGCTGAAGTCAATATGAAAAACAAGCAACTAGCCTTTCAATTTAAATGGACTTTGGATGTAGGTCAAGGAGAATAGGCCACAGCAAAATGGTCTAAATTTCACCTGTAGCCCTGTGCTTTTATGTCCCTACTGACCAGCTTGAAGTCCAGATCTTTGCAAGGCTAATCCATACAATGAACTGCAGTAGTTGTTTAGCTTATGTGAATCATGCAGTTCATGTAATTCAGTTGCCCAGTCATCCTTCAGCACCATCCTGAAACTTCAAATAGCTGCATATTAAAAGCAAAACAAGCAAACAAACAAAAGCCTTCCATTGAAGGGCTGGATATAAAAAATGCAGCTGAAAAATAATACTCTTGCAATTAAAAAATCTTTTCACAAAACAAAAAGGATCACTAAATATGCAATTTGTTTCAAATGAGTCACTCAGATCCATTATTAATTGCAGTAACTTTGGCTACTTAGTGGTTTTGATTGCTTTTGATATTGTTTATTTTATGATGGTTTAATTATTGTTGTTTATTTATTACAGTAATTGCATTTTAATTGTCTTTAAAGCAGCACCCTGACTATCTTGGCAGGGAGGCACTAAATAAATAAAATCATTATTATTATAAACATAACTGATGGTAATAGTTTTTCACAGTGCATTGTTAGCAACGCGGAAAGAAAAAAAAGTATATATACACTTATTGTCTGCAAGAGCAAAACAGTAACCAGAACCCCAAGGTTATATATCCAACTCTGCCACTGATTATATCTGTGACTTTGAAAAGTCACTTAGCCTCCCTCTTATCTTCATTTATTCATCTGTGAAAGGATTATCATAACACTGTCCAATCTCCCAGGATTAGTAGGAGAATTAGCTAATGTCTTTAAAGAATTTTGATCTCCTCAAATGAAAAGTGAAATAAAGCTTTAATCTTTAGATTATTAATGATATAACGCAAATGCTGGTATAATCTACTAAGCCAGAAAGTGTTACTTTATTATTAATATTCTTTATCTATAATTGGTGCATTTATATTGTCCATACACTTAGATGTTGAATGTTTCATAGAGTCATAAATAGCTACTTCTAATAAAGGCAAAAAATATATTGCAGAAAAAAAATCAAAAATGCCTTTCAAAGTTTTCAGTCTGAAAAAAAGGGGAAGAAGTGGGTTTTGACAGATAAATTGTTTTGCCCTTTAAAAAAGGAGGAAAGAAAATTTAAAAAATTAAGTAAAAATAAACCCCAAACAAATAAAAAAGAACTCAAACCAAAAAAACCCACGACCCACTTGTTCCTTAGGATATCAAAACACTGTTTCTGTGGATTCACAGCATAGGAATACAAAAAAAAGCCGGAGGAGATACTGCATGCCACCATTCATATAAGAGACCTAAGCTTTAAAATCAAAGGCAATTTGAAACTTACAGAAAAACAAAATTTGAAACTGACAAGTTAGGTGGGAAAGGGAACTTTAAAGTTGTTATTGAAATTTTTATGTGTGTTTAAAATCTTCTGATTTCATTTAAACCAAGTAATATTGTTCCAGCTTCTGAGTCATTATGCTGGTCTTTGACATAATCAACAGAGTTGGGTTTTTTTCCCAAGAAGCTTGTTAGAAACTCCTAAAATTAAGTGAAAGGCACAGAAAGGAGGCCAACTTGATACTACAGAGTCGTACCCACTTGTTTGGAATTTCACAGCTTTTATTAACAGAAGATGACTAGTTGTCTCCAGTGTGAATTACCCAGTCTACTCTTCTTTCTCCATATTCCCATCCAACTTCATAAATGCCTCTTTACTGTTGCATTTAACAGCCAGTTCAGCTAAAATACAGGAAAATCCCAAGCAAAATTAATTTGTCTTTGCTATGAAAAGGTTCTCTTGCCCTCATTGAGATTAATTTTTCTTGTCATTATAGAGTGCTACACCCGAAGTCATGATGCTCAGAAGTTTGTTCAGAAAACACTGACTTGTCGTTCACAGCTGCATGTTTCAGTTATCTCCCCCCCTTGATCTTTGCCTTGCCATGCTTCACTCGCACACATCAATACTGATGCCTGTTGACAGTCAAATTGCTGTTCATACTCCTATTAATTAAAAATTTATACAGCTGATAATTTGTTAACACTAAGAATATCGCAGCTATTATTAGTGACATTTGGCTTCCTATCCTTTTCTTCCCCCAGTGCCATTTGCAATGTTATTAATAACTGTAACAGGACACCATCAAGACACTTCACCAAATGAAACTCTGTTTTTTAAGTAGACTGTCTTTCTCGTGGAAAAGAGACCCTAAGCAATAAATTAATACTTTACACTCAAAGCATAATTATTTACGTTTCACATTGGGACACCTACGTTTGGTAGATACCATCATCACAACTGATTTTGTATTATGAGCTCTAGGCACTGTAAGATCATGAAAACATTTTTTAAGAGGACTCGGGATACCTCAGGTGAGCCAGCTGAGGCTTATATGCCAGCTGTGCGGAGCCCTAGGTATCGGTCATGGTCAATAAAAACTGCAGACACTAAGCACCTCTGAAAGCCAGACCCCAAATTATTTGAGCTAGGCATCCAAAGATCCAGGGACCCAAAATCGATGACAGTTTTCAGCAACTTGCCTGAGGTAATGAAGCAAAACCTTGACAGAGCAAGGAGTATACCCCAGTCTCCTGCTGCTCAAATTGCTGCAGTAGCTGCTGTGACTTCTCTCCTAACAAGAGCCTTGCTCAATGCTTCACCCACAAACCCAGTGTCAGAGTGCTTCGCATACACAGACAGAGGGATCTCACCTCACCTGATCCCTGTGCTTGACTCCTATCCATTTCCAACAACAGTTTAAGTTGTTATTCAGGGCCAGCCAAAGGGACATGCCATGTGATGGAGACCAGGGTCCCGTGCTCACCAGGGTTTCTATCAGTTTGCATCCTTTCCAGACAGGGTCCATGTCCCTTTTGGCTCAACTCTCGTGGAAAGATCAATTGATAAATTCAATTCTCCAAGACCCTACGATTGCAACATCCAGATCATTTACCTTCATGCTTCACGGTGCCAGCACACTTATGTTGCAGTCACCCATCAGGCTGTAACTGATGGTTTGATATCTATGAACTTCTGAAACTTCACATAAAAAAAAAAAAATGCACCTCCACACCATCTAATCACCTCCATCATGAAGAATCATACAGTCATGGAATGTGAGGAGTTGGAAGGGACTTCAAAAGATCATCTAGTCCAACCTCCCTGCCTGAGCAGGATCACCTAGATTAAATCACACAGAAATGCATCCAGGTGGGTTTTGAGTGTCTCCAGAGGAGACTCCACACCTCTTTCCATCTCATTGACTTACCAAAGTCTGCTCAGGCCTCTTCTCAGTCCATAGACACTCAAAGAGCTTTTTGCAGGGTAAGTATAAGTTTGCAGTACCTCACTCTCCCTTCTCCACATTCTTAAGCCTATGGTGCCTTATATTTTTCCTTCTTTCACAGGAGGAAGAAATACTTCAGATTACATTTACCATGGGGTAAGAGTATGCATGCAAAAATGTTACCATGGAGCTGCTGAAACCCTCTGAAACCACAGATTCACTTCCTCTGTAGAAACTTATTTGGGTGTTCATAACCACAGCTTATTTGCACAAGTTCTCAGAGAGACCTGAAGCTGGCACCAAGAGAATCAAACCTCCCTTCTTATTATGGTGAATAGGAGTTGCATATGTTGAAGTCCCTGGGCCTCTTCTTGTCTGTGAACAGCTCCCATTAACATTTATGGGGGGTATGCATATTGAGGAAAAGAAGAGAATAAGCCACCACAGAGAAGAGGGCAGGCTCCAGCAATTCTATTCTTATCACATTGTGCGCTTTAGTCTTCACTAATCTCAGAAAACTATCCTCATGCAATACTTCTGAAGTGGGATTTTTCCCTTCTTTTTCTTTTTATCTCCATGGAAATTGTTTTTTGGTTTTTTTTTGAGTAAGAGAGGTGACAAATACTTAGCTTATCCTCCAGTAAATCCACAGGGCCAAATAATCTCATTTAAATATCTATGCAACTCTCAAAACAAAATATCGAAGTTGAGACTTTTCAGATACATTCTTTGCTGGAATAAGTAGGGAAATTGCCTTTGTCCCTGTCCAGGCTACTTCAGGGTCTGCTTATTCCCTCAGACATACCCATGTTATCTTGTAAGCATTTTTACCTGTCAAATGAAGGTGTCTCCCTTTGTCAAAGGGCCAACAGGCTTTTACAACATGAGCGGCTTCCTAAAACCTTCCGCATGCTGCCGGCTGCCAACGGCTCAGCTTCACTTCAGGGAGCAGAACCACAAGCTAGGCAGTGACAGGATTTTCACTCTTGCCCACTCTGAGCAAGATTAAAATGCCAGCAGCCAGCCCCTGTTAGCCCCTCTGACTGTTGTTATCACCCAGAGAGGTGAATCAGTGCTGCGCAAATGCTGGGAAATCTAAAGGAAAATGTTAGTGCCAGTCGAAGCACAGAGGCTTAACTGAAGTGCTGATAGAGAATACTTTGGACAGCAAGAACTGATAGTTCTGCTACAGAGAGAAAGAGACTTCAGAGCTTGCCTTTTATTCTTCAAAAGCACGCGTGAAAATTTTCATTTAGCTGAGTCTTAAATTAAAGTTTTGATTTTTAAAAGGTTTATGGCTCTCTCTAGTCTGCAAGTAAGTAACGCTGGTGTGACTACATCAATATCAAATGTAAAAGCTAACAGTTTCTTCTCTCTACTTCACACTCACAATGATGAAAAAAAGCCTGCATGAACTAGAACAGATTTTTTTCCCCTTTAATTCAGAAGTCCCACATACGTTTCATATAATACTATCAAATGCAAAGACATTTGGTGTCTCCTCAGATTTAGCTGACATTTGAGTTCTTACAAACTTGAGGACAGTGTAAATGAGGAAGATTACTGTGAGCTAGAAATTAGTCAGCTTCACGTGATGTCACACCAGAAAGTCTCAGCACCAGAGAGCAAGTAGTGATTGCTGTAGGACAAAGGATGAGCTTGGACTTCAGACACTATTCTTGTTTATCCTTCCCCACAAATAAGAAACTGAAAAGAAGGTCCAGGAACTTACTGAAAGCAACAGAGATGTAGCCCAGCAGGACAATATCAGCCTCTCATTTGACTGGGCTATTGAAACAAGCCTTCAGTAGGAAGTGCAGGAGAGCATTCACTCCCAAAGAACAACCTCAAGGAGTTCATTTTGAGCAACTAATTACAACCCAAACACACACAGTTTGGTTAGATGGCTTATTTAATGAGAGGACATCTAAGCACACAGAAGCATTTGTGATGATGCAGGTGTTACAAGGTATTTTAGATGAAGTTAACTGCACTTGCGCTACTGGGTCATTACATCTTATTCATTCTTCAGAGATCCTTTCTGCCTACCAGTCACTGCTACGGAAATGAAAATTAAAATCTTTTATGGCGCAAGACTACCCTGTTCAGCAGAACAGGTGATGATGCCTAAAGCTATAACTGAGCTAAAGAGAACTGAGTAAATTTTGGAAGCAGCATTTGGTACACAGTCTCCTCATTAGCAATATTTAGTCTCCTGACAGAGCTGAGTAATAAATATTTTGTAATTTTTTAAGAATGCTAAGTTTGTTGCAAACCGCAGAACTTTGATGATAGAGAGAAAAATCCATAACTGCTTGCTCTTGTTGTGTTGTCACCTCCAGAGGAGGAAAAGTCCAAATGAGGCTTTCATAGAATCATAGAATGCACTAGATTGGAAGGGACCTTTAAAGGTCATCTAGTCCAACCCTTTGCAGGGAGCAGGGACATCTTCACTAGATCAGATTGCTCAGAGCTCCATCAAGCCTGACCTTGAATGTCTCCAGGGATGGGGCCTCCACCACTTCTCTGGGCAACCTGTTCCAGTGATCTACCACCCACATATTGAATATATTTTCCTAATATCCAACCTAAATCTCTCCTTTTCTATTCTAGTTAAACCATTACACTTTGTCCTATCGCTACATGCCCTCATGAACAGTTCTTCCCGGCTTTCTTATAGGCACCTTTCAGGTACTGGAAGGCTGCTATAAGGTCCCCCCCAGATCCTTCTCTTCTCCAAGCTGAACACGCTCAACTCTCTCAGCCTGTCCTCATAGGGGAGGTGATCCGGGCCTTGGATGATTTTTGTGCCCCTTCTCTTGACACATTCCAACAGGTCCATGTCCTTCTTGTGTTGAGGGCTCCAGAACTGGACACAGTACTCCAGGTGAGGTCTCATCAGAGCAGAGGGGCAGAATCACCTCTCTCAATCTGCTAGACACACTCCTTTTGATGCAGCCCAGGGTGCAACTGGCACATTGGTGGCCTAGTCCACCTTTTCATCCATGATTACTCCCAAATCCTTTTCCTCAGGGTGGCTTCCAGGCACATAATATCCTAGCCTGTATGGATAATGGGGGTTATCCCAACCCAGGTGCAGAACCCTTTGTATCCAGTTAACAGGGATACTACAACCAGTTAAGGACATAAACATCTTGATCAAGCAACCTACTCCAGCCCATGGCAAACAATGACTTTGTGTCACCATAAGCATTCTCTGTTGTCTTAATGCTTGATTGTCTTTTTGAGTGCTGTCAATGGCTGCTGTAGTCCTGCAAAACAGAAATACCCATGCCAAGTGACAGCACCATTCTTCAAAGTGTCTCCTGTTTCCCTTCAAGATACATGCATTTTTCCTGATAGACCACAGTCTTGATAGCCATTTTATGAAGTACCCACAAGCATTGTTGGTTACTCCATCTTCCAGTTTCTGGATAATGTGGCTTAGCATGCAGGCAGAGCAGAGCAAAAATGTTAGGGTACCTGTGAAAAGATTCAGGAATTCTGTTTTCAGCAACCAAGACCTTAACCAGTAAGTGGCAAATAGAAGTTGCCATGTGGAAGGAACTGTAATTAGACACAAAGCAGACTGGTAACACTGACAGTGACAAATGCCCTTGAGATGGACAGGTGATCAATAGACAGATAGTCTAGTTCTTTTGTTTTTAAATCATTATTGATAGTACATCTTAAATAAATCCATCATTCTGTAAATATTCAGCTCTTTTAAAACAAAAGCACTCTGGAAGTTTAATGTATGGGGTGCTTTTTTAGCTAACACGTACACTAAAGCAGGAACTGAAAGGTAGGAAAAATCAAGTTCAGAACAAACTAGTTGTACTCAAACATTTGTAATTAAGCATGATAACCAATTACAGAAATACGTGGAATAGCTCATGATTCACTCTCTCACATCAGAGGTTTCCTAATCAATTTGAAATAACTAGACACTGCTATAGAAAATAAGCAAGATCACAGCATTTGCTAATGAGTCTCAAAAATGGATTTCACTGCATGAAAATGTTCATTGTCAGGAGAAAGCTTGTGTTCACAGAAACTTTAGGGTCATTTCCATTTGCATTTGATTGGAGAAAAGTCCTCTTTGTTCTTTTCTTCCTTCTCACATCCTCTACAACTCTGCGCTTTTTTTCCCTCTCTTCCTTCAGTTGGTGTTATCACATCAATGTGGTACACCAAGCACTAAAAATACATCCAAATAAGACCCTTTGTGCTGAAGCAGCTAGAATCCACTTCAATTATTATTTAATTTCTCTATGTCACTCTGATTACCTTGAATATAAATTTGGATACCTATGACTTTTGGAAAATGATATGGCAGAAGATGTGGCGGCAGAGCTCTGAAGCCCACACCAGTGTAGTGTGTTATGCCATGAATAATACCACTTAAACATTTGTAAAACGTAAAGCTTTTCTGAGCTCTTCTCCATCCCCTGGGACTTGAACTCTTGTTGAACAAGCTGTTCAAAGCTCACTACTCTGATAAAAACCTACCCCAACAAAAGAGTGACAGTGACTTTTTTTTAATTATTATTACTATTATTATTAAATCACTGTTTCAGGTTGCCAGTTGCTTGCTCTTCCTGCAACAAAAAAATCAGGTATCCATTTGACCTACTTGCCCCTAACCCAGCAATGTTCAGAGCAAGATGAGATCTGATTATAATGAACTTATCTTGAAAAAGGAATTGCAAACTATCTCCCAGACCCTGCAATCAATTATTCATGCAAGTAACTTTGAACTCAGCAGGAGTACCCACAGGCATAAACTTTCTTATAGGGGGAACAGTTGGCAGGATCAAGACCCACCTCAGGAGGAAGACACACAACACAACATATGAACCCTCTGTGACTCTTTATTTTATTATTATTTCCCCTTTTTGTCCTTGTTATTGTTCAATTCCATTTGCTAGTGCATTTCCCACTTCCAGCTGGGAGTAGAAGTGAAGATGCCAAAATACGAAGACAAAAGCTGCTGTTATGCTCAGCTGGAAGAGAAAGTGCTAGAAATATCTATCTCTTTCTCTCTCTCTCTCTCTCTCTCTCATTCTAAAGAAAAGAAAAGAAAAGAAAAGAAAAGAAAAGAAAAGAAAAGAAAAGAAAAGAAAAGAAAAGAAGGCATAGAGGTTTCCAGACCAATTTTATACTCCCCAAGGGCACCATGATAGTTCAAAGAAAATTTGTAAAACTCATAATGGAAAGCAGAGGAAGAAAGGCAAGTTACTGGTGCATTGAAATTGTCTTATCTAACTTCACTCAACCTAATGTATGTAATATTTCTTCTCCATCAAGATGTTAACAGTCCCAATCCAGCTGATGCTGCAGAGCCCTCTAGATGCAGAAAGACACAGGTCGCCATGCCTATAGTCCTCTGGCTTACCACAACATGAGAAAGGACTTCCCTTATGGTCTTTCTCCCAAAGAAAAGGGGCCCAAATATGCCTGGGCAGAGTAGATGTCAACCTTAGAAAGCCATGGTGCTTTAAAAGAAGCACTACCTTGTCTTGAAACTCAACTAACTAAGAAAGTGGATGAGATGTCTGACTGTTGATAAGACAAAGCTTAAATGTATAAGAACCATCTTTCTATACCCACATCTCTTATTCCAAAACACACAAATGTGGACTTGAAAAATAAATTACTGAGTCAGGGGAATTAGTATCTTGCTTGCAGGTTAATGCTGGTAAAGCAGAGACAAAGCAGAGAAAAAATTCCAAAGAAATGTAGACCTTGCAGGACAAAGTTCTAAAACTTCAGAATATACATAAAAAAGGGAAAAGATATCATTAGGATTGTTGGTGCTCTTGGATACTATAAAGGGGAATATATCTCAAGCTTGAAGCCCTTGAAGTAGACCTTGTGATAAATGGCTCTGAGGGTAAGCAGGAAGTGAGCTTCTTCAAGGTGATTGGCCTAGGCTAACTAGTACAACATACTTAAATGTATGCCAGGAACTACTCAGGAGAGCTGGAACACGTGGCAAGCTAGAAAGGGGAGACATTCCTGTACGGAATTGTTCAAAAGAGTTGAAAAACACGTACTAGTATATGACACTGGCCACAGGAAAATCCAAACCATGAAATGACTCATGAAATGTCCAGCTACTCCATGCATGCTGGGTGATAGACGTTAACAGTTCCCAGGATCCAACTCTGACAAAAGTATCTGTAAAATGTACTCAATTCTTTATGCTATTGTTGAGTAAATAAGCAGAATAAACCCAACTGAGATTAAGGGATAGGATGTCAGTATTTTGCATGGTGTGAGACTACAGCCAGAATGCCGTCCTGTTCAGATGTCCACACTGCAGGGGGGATGATAATAAATTGACAAAGTTTATGAGAAGAGTTGTTTGGATGAGTACATGCACTGAAACACACGCCCTGTGGTGACATTTCCTAACCTAATGACAGGGAGATGGAGGTATGATTTGATCAGAGGCAGGAGTCCTACCTGAGGACTCATTACAAATGTCTCTTCGTTGTCTCAACTTAGCAAACAAAAGCGTAAGAAAAGCCAGAGTCTGAAAGTTGGAAATAGACAAAATTCAAGCAGCCATAAGGCAGACGCCAGCCATAAGGCAGACATTTTGAGTAGTGAGAATAATTAGCCATCAGAGTATTGAAAGTCTTCCAGGGTACAATCTCCATCACTGGAAATGTTTCAGTAAGGACAGCATATCTTCAGGAACACTGATTCGGTTAGTTGTTTGGGGTCTTTTTGGCAAGCTCAGGTGATAATTAAGTCAATTAGGAAAGTCCTATGATCTGCATAATTAATGAGGTCAGAAGAAATGGATCACCAAAGTGGTTTTCTCGCTGTGCATTTTGTATCCTGAATGCAAGAAAAAAAACTACTGCAAAACTCCACAGTGTACAGCTGAATGCCATCTATAATATTAGGTTTGTCTTCTTTTCAGCTGCCAGTGGTTTGGTTTTATATGGTGTTTCCTGGCACGATCCTACCATCTCCTAATTGTAACAGCTATACACTATATGGAGACCAGTCCATCCCACCAGCATATAGAGACTTTGCATATAAAAGTACTCACAACTATGCATTACCCTCATTTTAGCTTTCATGTTGTATTAAATAAAAAGAACACTCCAAACCACTCTGCATCTTTGGAGCTGTAATAAAAACAGGTGTCTTTGAGATCATGAGATGTTGCTTGGTCAGAGACAAATTAACATTTATTAGACTGTATCACAGAATCACACACAGAATGGTCTGGGTTGGAAGAGACCCCAAGGATCACTGAGTTCCAATGCCCCTGCCACAGGCAGGGCCACCAACCTCCAGATCTGCATCTAGTTACAGTTGCCCAGGACCCCATCCAACCTGGCCTTGAACACCTCCAGGGTTGGGGCATCCACCACGTCTCTGGCTGCCTGTTCCAGCACCTCACCACTCTCTCCATGAAGAACTTCCCCCTGATATCCAATCTAAACCTTCCCTCCTCTGGCTTCAATCCATTCTCCCTTGTCCTACCATTATCTACCCTTGTAAAAATCCGATTCCCCTCTTGTCTATGTGCTATCTTTAAGTACTGGAAGGATGAAATGAGGTCCCTCCACAGCCTTCGTCTTTTTCTCTGTTAGCATAAGAAAAAAATTCTTCATAAAGGCTAATAAAAATTTGGCATCTATACTCAAGATGTTTAGATTTATACCAAGATCATGCCAAAACACTAAAAACTAAAAATCCTTAAACAAATGAGGTAATAGCCTAGAAAACTTAGTAGAAAATTAATAGACAGTGGTTTATTTTGACAACTAAAAATTGTAGAGAGTGTAGAGAAGCAGATAGCAGATACCCATAGTATTTAGACTAAAATGAAAACTTATGGTCAGTTTTGGTTAATTCCTTCATGGGATTTTTTTTTTTCATATAAAAAAGCCTTGAAAGAACACCAGGGAATGTGTGTGCATTTCACAGAAATAGACCTAACTGTGAGAAAAAATGGCAAGTCCCAAAGCAGCAATGGATATCCAGTTGAGTTTTATTTAAACTCTAACTAAATAACCCACAGGCTCTCCGATAAGCTTAATGAGGCCAAAAGAGCAGTATTTCACCTCTGACCGAGCAAGAGGTAACAATATCTGTTACCCAGGCTAAGGAAAAGATCCTGCTGACTGTGCATGTTGGAAGCCCATTTCATTGATAAATTATGACATGATCATTCTTGCCAGGGCCTTAGTCCTTAGTTGGAAGAAGTTATTACTCAAATTATTCACGTAAATCAGGTCAGATTCATTACGTGCCAGCTTTGGTCAGACCACCCCAGGCCATTCACTGGTACAAGTACAATTTCACAGCACTCGTCAGAGCCTTTGGGAGCCTTTCTGCTACATTCTTCCCTCAGATTTAGATGGGATGTTCCCATCATTTCTTAATAGTGTACAGTTTGGTGGCCACAGTTGATTAGAGTGAATTAAGCTGATTTACACCTGTGTGTTTACTTGCCTTGTTACAAAGCATCCCCACTGTTGCTGAGTCAGCACCAGTACCACAACAACGAGCAGCTAGCTGTGAGGCTTGGAGAACGCAACAGAAATTTAAAGCTGACCATACAGAATGACAGCAGGAATGAACAACTTGGACCCTGCAAGGACTCAATTCTCAGTGCCAAAACTGTTGAACAGTTTGGGTTTTTTCCTGGGCATTTGATTGAAAATAACAAGCCTTTGGTGGGATTTCTAATAGCTATTCTGACCACCAGGTGAATTTATATATGTAGGAATTAGAGTTTCTGGAAATTTAAAACAAATGCTTCGGTTATCATACCAATCACAGATAAATGAGCTCTATTATGAGAAAATTTCATAAAATCCTACTTTAGTGAAACTGTTGCCTAGACAAATCGCATGTTCAGGCAACTCCATTACTCTGTCCCACAAACCAAGGCACCCTTTTCTGTTTCAGTTTGGTACTGTTTTCAAATCTGTTTTCCAAAGTGATTTTGCTGATTGTATAGAAATTCATCTTTCTAAGACCTCATCCTCACCATGACTGTTGAACTCATTGGCCTAACTTACACAAGCCTGACGAAAGGACAGAGCCTGGAAAAGTATTAAATTCCTCTGAGCTTGACGAGAAGAGATGACAGAGTAAGGAGATCCTACTACTGAAAGGATCACTGAAAGGCTGTGACCTAAAGTTCTCCAACCTCAAATTGCCTACTCATAGGAAAGAAGGCTTACTTTCAATACTCATGGACCACCTTCTTTCAGAACAGGAAAATATCTATGTCTTTTAGTCTTTTTAGAGACTGTAACTACCAGCAGAGAAACAGCAGTTAAGATTCACAGACCTGAGGCAGCATTATTATGCCTTTATAACTAGCTCAAAATGTCTTCTGAACTTCTTTTGTAAACAAACAAACAAAACAAGCAAAAAAAAAAAAACCAAACCCAAACTTCTTCTTACAAGGTGTTTATAAAGCTTTTGGATTTTGTAGATGCCAAATATTATGGCTGGCATTTTGCCCCTGCTCTGCTCCCTGCATAAAAAGGACTTGGACCACTGAAGTCCCTTCCCTGTGCTTTAGGAAATGATCTGACACTGGAACTTCAGACATGGCTTCAGCACAGTATGGAGATAGTCACTCTAGCTTACAACCAACTACCACGAATATCAGACACGATAACAAGGTTATTCATCCCCACTGAACTGACTCCAGCACAAACTAGTCCTTTCATGATAAAGCATAAAATGTAGGCAGTGCAACAGCACAAGTGGATGGTGATGGTGGTATTCCTCCACAAATGTCAGACTTTGTACTTCTCCATGATGAACTTATATGAGATTTCTGTCAGCCCATTTCTCCAGCCAGTCAGGGTTCCTATGGATGGTAGCCCAACCCTATGGCCTATAACCCAGTCCTTCCAACTTTCTCTCATCAACAAACCTGCTGAGGGTACACTCTGCCCCATCATCCAGTTTCTTAATGAAAATGTTAAACAGGACTGGACCCAGCATTGACACCTGGGGTACTCCTCTAGATAACAACTATACTTTTTTCCCTTGATCACCACCCTCTAGGCCTGTCCATTCTGCCAGTTTTCAATCCACCTCATTGCTCATCAAGCTTGACAGCTGACCCTATGAGAATCTTACAGAATACATTGTCCAAGGCTTTACTGAAGTCCCAGCAGAAAATATTTGCTATTCTCCCCTCACCTACCAAGCCAGTCTTTAATTCCACTCATACATACTAATATCAGATAAATATGTTGGTACATTTGAACTTTGATTAATTCATAGGTGGAGATGGAAACAAAAAGAAAACTGAATAGTTCACAGGTAGTCTCCCATGAACATATTAAGGGGGCAGAACCCTAATCTGCAAAAATGGGATTGGTGATAGGTCTTTTAAGATATAGTCTTTCAAACTACAATTAAAACTATAAATAGAGGCAGTATGGTGATGAGAGCCTGAGTTTGGGTTGCTTGTTTTTGGGTTTGTTTGTTTTTTTAGATTTTAGGGCATATACACAATATCAGTAGGAATTAACAAATACAAAGAAGTGTGATGGATTTACTTTTCCTTAGTGAACCTGTTCCAGAGAAAGAACCTATTTCTGAAAATAGATTGTGTTAAGGCAATAGGAAGGATGGAAAGAAAAACTTTTTTTCCTTTTTTTTTCCCCACTACAAAGCAATCAGGACAATTTTTCTTCCTGTGATTAGAAAGCCAATAATGCAAGAGTGCCTTGCAGCCCAGGAACACCTGTTAGTTGGCCACAATAGTACATCACGGGCATGGATGGCTAGCAATCACCTACAAAGTCACAAAGAACAAAGCACTGAAGAGGAAAGAAAAAGGATATTTGACTACTTCTCAACACCCAAACACCCCATTAGGAAACATCACATTTATGTTTTTCAGCTTTTGCCTGTTCCACACCACGTCTTTGATCCCACATCTTGGATAACTCATCGTTTGAAGGTGAAGTCTAGAAAGTCAATGAGTTTCTCTTGATTAAAAGACAGTAAGGATCTGACTTCAAAGCTCCATGCAAACAGAGTCACTGTGCAAGGCAACTGCCACCACGCTGGGCTTATGATTCCAGCAGCTACTTTCAGTATTAAGGAGGAGGAAACAGGACAACAGAGGCCTTTCTGTACATACCAGACAGTCACTTCGAGCCTTTTGTTAACATTTAGAAGTGTTTCGCTATGGTCTCAGAGGAAAGAACAAACAAGAATAGCATTATTTCTGTTGCAGCTACGGCTGTTGCTGCTGATGACAGAGATACAAGAAGAGTGGCCTTACCTCCTCTGCCTTCTGTTCATCAGCATTAAATTAAGGCCTAAAAAGACAGAGGAAAATATAACAGGAGAAACCACATCACTGTAGTCAGATCCAAAGAAAAGAAAAATATAATTTTAGTATATGTTCCACTAGGCATACTTTTATTATATACTATTCATATACATCTGCATGGTAGCATGCTAAAATACATCAGCAAATATAAGTACATTCATTATTATTACAATTAGTTTCTGTGCCTCCCCTGGAAGATACTAATTTGAGTTCTAATAACAAAATGGGATAAACGATTCTTTTCTTGAAAGGATGATGAACCAAACTGGTACATGGTTGCTTAAAATAAGCGGAAATCGATGCTTTCCCATCTGGCATTTTGGCTAATTCTGTGGGACACTGAACACCCAGCTTACAGTCTTTTTAGCCCCCAGCAGGAGACATGTGAGAGAAAATCCCCAGCACGGGGTAATGTAATGTGACCTCACTGGGGCTTTCCTACAGAGATAATAACACAAGTTTTTGATCATGACATGGCACCCTGCAAATATACTGTTAGTTAGGATCTGCTAAAAATGTTATGTGCATGAGGGTGGCATTTTTTTTGCTATAGAAGTGCCAATATTTTATGAAGTTGTTACTGCAATACCAGTGGGAGAATTGTATAATATTTACTTGATCCCTATAATATAAAAAATGGAACCAAAAAAAAAAAAGAAAAAAAGGAAAAGAAAAAAAAAGAAAACACTTAACACCTTGAATCCTGGGATTGCTTTTAAAAGAAGAAATAACAGCTTAGCACCCAAATGCCACTGAAAAGCAAGAGAAGTTTGGCACCCAACTCTGCCGAGGCTAAATGTTTACATGCAGATACATGCTCTTTTAATTGCAAAGAAACAGGAAGAGACATAGATGAGTCTGAATCACAAATTAAATACCACAAGACTAATTTGCTCCATCTAGAGCTTTTGTTTTACTGTAAACAAACATCTTTTAGCCTGCTCTATTTTAAGCCAAAGACTGTATGGTGAGAAGCGCCAGCTTAACAGTATGCTGTTCCTAAGATACTCATACCTCTGTGAGGAATGCTGCAAAATATACTCCATACCCTTAAGTCTGACACAGAGGGATCACCAGAGAGCTCAAAATGGAGTGGTTAGGTCACTGGCTCTGCCCATCACCTCACGCTGAGTCTTACCCTCCCTGATGTGCCAAGGCCGCTGTGTCTCTGACTGGTTCGTAAGACAGATCACTCAAAGGCTCGGGGTTAAAAGTAACCCTGAAAAGTAACAGGAAAACCACTTCAGCAACCCAGCTCATGGGTTCACCTCTCAGCCAACTGTGTCAGCAGAGCTAGGGGAGTTGGGATAGTGAACTGCAATGCAGCCTTCACCACTACCCAACACCCCCCAACACATAATATGCAACTACACCCTCCTCAGCCTCTGCAGCCCAAGAAGCTGTATGCTTTTACCATGAAGCCCATAAATAAGGCTGTGTTTTGGCAATATAGTATGTGTGGCTTCAGAGTTCATTGTAGCTCTCGGATGTGGAGTGTCAGTGGGGTATTAACCTACTCTGCCAGCTGCAACAGGTGAATTTTTACCAGTTGTCCGTATCAGCAGTTGCCTGTTGCCCTACAGGCATTATGCACCCTCTGTACCAGCACGCGATCATCCATTACTACGAATCTGTGCGAATATTGTTCATAAACAACAACAGAAAAGCAACTGTCAGCCTGTCCTTGATCCAGGCCAGATGCCTGTTGTGCGGCGACCCAGAGGCACACATCCACTGCTCAGGAGTGTGGAATTAGAGGCTGAGCAATGCCGGTGTGAAGGCAGCCTCACTCCCCCCTCCCCCCCATGCCTCACACCCGGCTCGTCCGAGCCCTGTGCCAGCCATGGCTGCGGCACCAGGCCAGGCGCACACAGGAAAGCCAGCAGTGTTCACTCTATGTCATGTCAGCTCGGCCGCCAGAGCTCCCGGTACTGCAACAGTAATAGATGAATTGTCGTGCAAGTTTGGGAAAGGATTTTCATCCAGCGTAGCAGAATGAGAGCAGCGGCACTTTGCCTTCTCACAGACAGCTGACGCAACAGGCAAAGGCCAACTGGAAAGTCCTTCTTGAGGAGGGAGAGCTGATGTGCTCTGGCTTTCCAAAAGCTGCACTGGGAGAAGAACTTTTCCATAAAAGGTAACACCGCAGACAGGAGATTTTACAGGGAGATTTTGTAACGTGCCTGGAGCATCTTCTGTGATTGAAACTGGTTCCCAGTTTCAAACCAATCTTGGTCACTACCAGCGTGGTCCAAATTCAGATGACTGGTTCAGAAATAACGGGACAAACTCCCGCTGTAGCTGTTGAGTCTTTCATGACACAGCCTGCACTGTGAGCAGGTTACTTTGCACTTTCAGAAACAACCACTGGATACAGCGTCAGCGCTCATGTCCTTCACTGACGTGGAGCCTTTGTACATGTCATTTCTCATTTCATTTCAAATCTCTGAACAGAGCTCACCTATCTTTTTGCTATAATATCCCCAATCCTTTCCTTTTCCGTTGATTATGCCTCTATACTTTACAGATTTCCAACAGGAAGAATGTATAACCAGTTTTCCTCTTGCAATTTACCAAAGACAAGATATGGAAATAACTTGTAAATCCCAAACTAAGGCAGCATAGGCTAGTGAGTGAAAAGTGAGGGAGGAAAAAGCGAAACAAAGTGAAAAAAAGAAAAAACAAACAAAAAAGCTGTAATATTCTGGATATAAAATGCAAAGGTAAGAAAGGATCCTGTGTGTGTTCTTGCCTCCTTATGCACATCACAGATTCATTGCAGCCTTTAATTGCTGGTGGGGGTGGAGAAAATAGAAGGGTTGAAGAAGAGTGCCAGGAAAAAAATAATGGAAACCTGACCAGTGACAGGAGCTGATTACTGTTGGCAGACTGTGTAGGTTTCAAATTCATGCTGGGACTTAGGAAATAAGTCCTAGCTGGGATGCATTTTTCTGGAATATCCCTAAGGAATATCTATCAGTGACTCATCTAAGCAGCCACTGGATATCATTACTGCTCTACCAAAAATGAAGATAAAATAACAATCTGGAAGAAATAAAAGAAACAAGTGCCCCAGATTTTCTCTCAAACTGAGGCAAAGAGATCACAAGGGTGGGTAAGGAAAGGAGGGGGGAAGGAAGAGAGGGCTGAACTTTTCATCTGCATGTCCTCAATTTGCCTTTAAGCTTTGCACATCTAGTTTACTGTTGTCAGAAGCTACCACCACTGTACTTTGTAGCTCTTAAAGAAAAAGATAATTGCCTTTTTTTTCCAGTCACATGCTTACTAGTACAGAACTTTATTTTTTTTCCCTAGCCCTACACAGTAGGACCTCCATCACTCAAAACAGCATACGCTTTGCTAGCAATGTTAATGCACTATCCAAAGCAAATACAACGCACAGTCTCTGACAGGTTCACATTTTGAAGTCCTTTTTGAACTCAGAATTCCTCTCTTTTCTTGTCAGATGAACAGTGGCCATTTATAAATTATGGCTCTTTCCTAAGACTCCACCCCAGCTGCTCCTATGGGTTATGGTCATATCAGACGCATTATATCAGGCTGGCTTTATATCTCCAAATAGTTGTCGGGTATTTTCCCCACTGTGTTGTTTAGCTAATACATTACTAATCATATGGGAGAAAATGGGAGAGGGAATTAATTCTAGCAAGAAAAAGCCTCATAAACTTTTTTTCCCTTTTTTGAGTCAAAGACATGCCAAGTGACCTATTTTTATCCCTAGCATCAGATACTCAGCTGGACCTCTAACAACAGTTCACTAATTTACATCAGATGCCCCATAGGGTCTATCTGATTTGCAAGTTTAAGTAGAAGATTGTTATTGAAATCACTGTTCTTATATATAAATATATAGCTGATCCAAAGATAATGTAAATATCTACCACAAACCAAATCCAGTCTAGATTCTCTGAACCTTGTAGGAATTAATTGCAAGAATTACACTTTGGAGCTTTTTAAAGTAAGAGATAATTGCCTCCTTTTCTGTCATGGGCTTACTAATACAGAACTTGATTTTTTCCCAATCCTCCACAGTGGGACCTCCATAAGTCAAAGTAATGTAAACTGTGTAAGAGATGCTAATGTTAAGCACTACAAAAATATTCAAATAGGCTATACAGCATTTCAAGTGTGAAACAAAGCCTGTGGGTTCAGGAAATATTTCCTCGCTAAATTCAAGAAGAACATATAAACAGGATTTTTTAACTCTTGAGGTGCTAACTGTCATAGCACCCCGAGGCTCTGGTTCAACAAAGATGTTATGACAGTCATTCCAGCTTTCAGGGGACTACTCAGGTGCCCAAAGTCCAGTCTGGTTTTAATTACCTTGCAGAACTACCACCTAGGTCAATAAAATTTCCAACAGGGATCCCAGTTCAGCTACCGTCTTCCCCTGTTTTATCTATCGTAAGTGTCTGGTAGCCTACTGATTTTCATTCAACTCTAAGATGGCCTTTTCTTACCAGAGCCTGCTTGCATCGCTCTAATTCCTGCTAAAATGTTTCTCACCCTGCTAGAAGGCCCACTGAATAAGTGATTAGGAAGAGGATCGAGTAGAAGATGCTTAGCACTCTCCTTTTCGGTACAGTACCTATTAATGGGAACTAGGTATATCCCACAGCGTTGCAGTTCCTAAAATAGGTACAGGAAGAGGAGACATTGAAACGCAGAAGACAGTGTGTTAATTCTCTTGTGAATTACTATCACAGTTTGCTACTAATTGAGAAAGTAAATAAAAAAGGTCCTGACAATATGATCTTTTCTAGAGGGGGCTATTCTCATTAAATGCAAAATAAAAGGTTGCCATTTCTCCTTCTGATTGGAGATCCTTTACAGCAGAAAGAATGTTTCTCTTCATTTGAGGAAAAAATATGCCCCAAAATTATATTAATACCAGGCTGAGTAGCCATCTGCATTATTAAGTGTCAATATTTCCTTTGCACTTCACAGAAACCTGCAGAAAGCTGCCACATCCTTAGGGACTAGTACTCCCAGTGTCACCCAGAGGGGTAGTTGTGGAGCTCCACATGAAGGGGGTCATAAAAAACTCTGCCAAAAGTTTCTACAAGTTCCACAGCTTGGGGGTAGAGGATGCAGGATGAGTGGAAACCATGTAAGTAACCTTGAAGGATTAGGATGAGGGGTTGCAAGCATTTGGCATAGAAGCAGATGAACTGGAAATCTGAAAATGCGGCAGCCTCCTAGGAAAGCCACAGGTATTTACAAACACTGCACAGGTGTGCCTTCCCTTTCAGCTGCAATCACACCTGCAGTTGAAATCCAGACATCCACTTAAATTCAAAACATGCTTGCCTTCTTAAGAGGCAGATTTAGATTAGTGACATTTTCCTACAGTAACATGACTTCTACATCCCTAAGAGGTAGGGGCAAGGATGTTAATATAAAATGTTCTGGCCACTGGACTTTCCCTCAGATTTACCACTACAACAGTTGACTCAAATACCAAAAACTATCTTTGGCAACAGTCACTTTTACCCAATTGAATAATTTTTACCCACTTCAATTTCTGTGACCAGGTTACAGCACACCCTACAGATGGCTTTGCTGACAGAAGTCTGGAGAGAGGTGAGCTGGGGCAGAGGTAGAAGTGACTAGCCCACAGGTAGAGGAGGGGGAAATTATTTTAACTGCTTTGTTAAGAAAAACGCAGTGTATATTTGCAACCTTGGTGCTTGGTATGTGTTGAAGACCTCATCCCTGATGTAACCCCCATGGATCACTGCAGCCATTCAAGGAATATACTCGAGACTATATGAATCAAAAAGTGGAGGAGATGGGGGAAAGCAAAGCACCACCTTTTAGAAACTACTCCAAAATTATCTACTATTGCTTGTGTAAATGACTTTACCTAACACACAGACAGGCATGTGCATCAGTCCTGCTATCAGGAGAGATGAAGATCTGGACTAAATCATAATCCTGGGAAGGAGGAAGTGATCAGCTGAGGGAAGGAGTGACCTGTGGTTCTCAGTAATACCTATCTGAGAAAAGCGAAGATATGCCTGGATTGAAACCTTTGGTAAGAACCAGACATGGTAGTCACTGTGAATAAGAGGATAAGACACTGTGTGAGGCAGAGTGGAGGAGGAATCAGGTCTGAATTTTATCCCCAGATCTAAATCAACCTGCTGCGTGAAGCTTAACTCACTTCATCTCTTCATTTTCCTTTTCAGTGTTTGCCTTTCAGCTCTATTTAGGTGACAAACCCTCTGGGCCAGGAAGTCTGCGAGTGAATGTGTGCATGTGTGTACTACTGAAAATACACCGTGATTTTGATGTATTAATTATTTGCACGACTTTTTTAGTGCTTTTTCTCCCGTTGTGCTAGGTGCTGTGCAAGCAGAGGCAGAAAAGACAGTCAATTCTCCAGAGGTTATTAAAATATAGAGTATGTTCATATCAGACTCACAAGCAAGTTATTACCGCACAGCGAGCAGCCTGCATTGGCTGAAGCAAAGTAACTGCTCGTATGGGCACTCTTACCCAGGAACAAATGGAAGGTAATTCTTTTTAGCCCAGTCCACGGTGAAAAGGAATTGATAAAGTCAAATTACATGGTGTTCTCTACAATCTGAGAGTACACACAGACAGTTACCATGGCACAGGCAGTGAGGAGGAACTGGTTAAAACACAGAAACTTACACAGAAAGTTTGAGCCCTAAGAGAAGAGAGAATCTATGGATACACACAGAAGCCTCGTATGAACGTTAGCTTCATACAAAGAAATAACAGGTTTCACAGCCAAAGTAGGGCATTCTGATAGCAAATGCCACCCTGCAGAAGAGTTTTGTGGGTTTTGCAATAAATTAAAGAAAACAGAAATATTTTTGAAAAAATTCTTATGCGTGTTTCACAAAATATTCCCAAAGCATCAAAACTTTGACAGAAATGGCAAAATGGAGTTTCCTTCCAACTCTACTGCATTAACATTGTACATGGAAAGGAGTAACATCTAGAGGTTCTGACTAGTGCCCATGACTAACAACTCCTACAACAGCATCATCGGACGATGACTGATAGCATTTCTTATCGGTTACAGGGAAGCCATTGAGATTCTGACTGTAACCAAAGGACTTACAGTGTCATTTGGTCATGAACTGACTTTATTGTATAATGAATATTCAGCTAGAGGAATAGAATCTGATTTTCCATTTGCTGCTATCCTATGCATGCAGATGTGTGTTGGCTCCTCACTTATCTGATGATGCAAACTTCTGTTTTTAAAGACCATACTGATTGTGACGTATCTGATCTCTACAGCATTTTGAATAGAAGATGTTTTCTGTCCTTTCAGGCCTCTCCTATGGCAAGCAGAAGTGTTAACTGCTTGTGGGGGTGCTGATTAGGGCAATTATAACTCCGTGTACCTGTTGAGGCAATGAAACTCCTGAGGCATTAGCTGCTATTTACATGTCTCAGTTGTTATGCTCACATTTTTATGCTTCTGTCAGGAATGATCAATCAGGCATATTGGTTACGGAGGTGAAGGGCTCCTTTGCTGTTGTTCTTAACAGCAGATCCTCCTTATAGTTTGGGATGAGTGTGAGGGGTGAACCCTGACGTGCACAGGGTCAGTTCAGCAGAACATACCTGAACTAGATGTCTGAAACTTATCTGCCACCTGTTAGCTTGATACTTTCCCAACACAGTTCTGTAATTACTGACTCCAGAAGCAACATTACAACAGCTGTTCTTGTGATATTTCAATACCACTGGAATTAGGAGAGGGAAGAAATTTGGAGGTGGATGACAGCTTTGCAAATATCTGTTTCAGTATGAGTTTAACTCAAAATGAGACTGGTTTTGCCATCCCTAGGCAAAAAAGACGTGGATGAGACACCAGAGGAAAAATTAGGGGAGGGCCATGATAATCAGACTCATTCAATTTATAAATAGTAGCTATTTCTTAAAGAAAAATGATGCTGTTAGAACTGTTCAGATTGACACAGAGCAACAGAGGAATAGCTGGCATGACAGCTGGAAAATGGAACACTTTAAAATAATATCTCATCTTTCAACTACATTAAGAAGACAAAAGTTCCATACTTCTATGAGGAGCTACACTAATAATGAATACATACAACTATTCCAAGCATCAACTAAAAATGTTATCGGTAGTTTCTAATTACCTTTCATTTCCTGGCTTTCACCACTGAAATGAGGAATAACAGACACTCAAGAAGTCATAAAACTGCAAAAAATTTGCAATTCCGGGTTCTCTATCTGGAAGACAGCTGAGAGGTTCAGAGGGCAACCTAAGGAACAGGCAGGTTTCACAATGTTCCCACAAAATCTGCAAGGTCTGATGCAAATTTTACTCTTTTGTTATTTTGTACCTTGCAATGGGAATCCCTTTCACTTTGAAGTATCTATGGAATAGGCAGAAATAGAGTAGTCCCTATTATGGCTTATGAAGCAACAAATCAAGCCAACGCCTACTCTTCTTCATTGCTTCTAAAAGGGGCTAAAGCATCTGACAAATTCAGAATAAGTCATTCAGATTTTCTGAAACAACCTCTTTCTCCAATTATGGGGGCCTCACTGGAAGAAGGATACCAACAAAGAATTCAACTATTTAGAGAAGGGGAACAAAAATACAATACAGGGTTGCATGGAATCACTGGGACCCACCTGGCAAACCATCACACCTCCAGTGGTCCTGCAGACCAGGGGTATGAACATAAGAGAGGGAAGTGGTTGGAGCTAACCTGTTTCTTTTGTACTTTCCACAGATCAGGATTAGAAAACCACAAGGGATCAGTTTCCCTGCTAGGAGAAGCATGTCTCACTGGAGGAATGGTGAACTGCAACATGTTCTTTGAGTCCCTTACAATTGCCTGGCTAAGCCTGCACATAGATCTACAGGACTGGGTTTAGAGATTTAGAAGACATAGCATTCAACTTCAGGGAAGAAAAGTAATAATAAAAAAATAATCTGTTAGTAAGATTAAATGAAAATTATGGTTTAAACTATCCAGGAGCTCATTATTTTCTTGATACTTAATATAAATCTGACATGAAATTAAGAGGCTATAAATATAATGAAAACAAAGAAACAAAGATACATTTATGCTGTATGTGGTTCATCTGTGGAATTCATTATCACAGAAGGTCAGAAGTGTTAAACTGTGGATTTTTAAAGATCTGGGTAGTGACCATGCATAGCATCCATAATGATGTGACTACAAGTTAAAAATTTATTCTACCTCAAAAATTTTGGCATCATCTGATTTCCTATAAGGTTCACTGTACATTTTTACCCTTCTGCCATAGTGATGCAAAACTGTAGAGTTTTTTTTTAATGTTTTCTGTCTCCTCACATCCCTCATAAAAAAAAAAAAAACCCAAACCCCAAAACCAACAAAAAAGCAAAGAAACTAGAAAAAAAAATCTCATATACTGAGGTTTCCCCTTTATACATTCAGAATAAAGTGTCTCTACATTTTTGGGAAATAATCAGGGCTGGAAAAACTCTGAAGTGCCTGATTCATGTGAGGAGTTACAAAGCGAGACCTTCAGATTGCTTCATAGATAATGCAGCTTGTAGTGAACTGTGGGTGTCATTTCAACAGCTTCAGGATTTTTCTTCTTAGTCCTTAAATCCCACACAGACATCTCTCATTGTTTGGAAATAGGAGTTCTCCTGGTTAGCTTAGAGAAAACCATCACATATACCTAACTCAGGCAGTATTTTGTTTCTGTGCTGGTGGCTGACACTCATGCCTGCTTTGGTCACAGTCTGCAGGTCTTCACCATAGCTCAGAGACCTCAGAGGCAGACATTGCAACTTTGGATCTTTGTTCTCGCTAGTTCAGTGCTGTCTCTGTGTCCATGGGCAGGAATAGAAGCTCTGGAGAAGTTCCACAGGCAACATAGGTGTATACAGTATGTTTTATATGGAGTACTCTTCCCAATTTCCAGATATTTGATTGGTTCAAGAGCTGAAAAAAAAAAAAAAAAGATGTTTTCACCTCCTTTCCAGTCTTAGCTAGACTCACAAAAATTTGGTCCTTCTTTGAGTCTTCTTATTCTCCACCTCATGACAGGTAAGTTGATTTCAGGCAGAGCTGATCTTGATTAATTTTCACAATTGTAGCCGAGCCTTTCACTCAGCTAATGTGTCAGGTACAGGACACTTCATGGGCTAATGACCTGATCTAGTCCAGGAATTCTAATATCATTATAGCTGTCAACAGAAGAGAGTTGAGGAGGAAGAGCACCACCTTGACAATGTGCCTCAAAAATAAAATAAAACCCACTTTCTTCACACAGCTATGGACCTAAAATAATTAATAAAAAGAGAAAAACCTTATGCGCATGCTCTGGAGAACACAACTGTACTAACTCTTGCTTTTTGACAAAAATACAGAAGTCCTACTTGGACATAAATAACCCTGTCCTGTCTGAGGAAATAATGGGAGAAAAAGAAGTGGGAACGGGGGGAGGTACAGCAGTCTTATTAAAGCTAACCAGAATGAGACACATCCAGGAATGAATAATGCCCAAGGAGACCTCAGGGTCAGAGTGGGCAGTGAATCAGACATTGACAATGCAATATGGCAGGGGAAAAGAAAGGCTGCAAATGTGGTCTGTCATAAAGGAGAGACAGACTATGCCCAGAAGAGTCTCATGGGAATACTCTGCAAATACTGAGCTCCTGGCCTGTCATTGCCAAAAAATAAAAAAAATTAAAAAAAATAAAAAAATTAAAAAATGAGGGCACCAGAAGAAGTTCAAAGCAACCAGAACGATCTCCAGGCTGGAAAACCTCAGCTGTGTGGAAAGCCTAAAATACCTAGATAACGGCAGTAATATCTGGGTGATTTGCTTAAGTAGAGCCCACTAATGTACAGAAAGCAGAATCACCCTACTTTGGCTTTGGTGGGTATCGCACAGAGTCCTTAAAAGCCCCACATTGTGCTGAAGAAGGACTCACCAACACAGTGGCTGCAGGGACTATCTTGAAGGCTTCCTTCAGGAGCCCAGTACCAGTTTCAGGAACAACAGCTGTGCCATGGAGCCGGTGCTGCAGCGCTTGTAGGAATTGCAGCACAGGCAAGATTGTCACCTGAACTTCTGCTGCTCAGGGTATTTAAATTACACTAAAAGCCTTGAAATGGTCCAGAAACGGGACACAAAGGTGGCTTAAAGCCAGCACAGACCCATCCTTAAGACACACAGCAAGCAGAAATTGTGAGAGGTGGGTAGGAGGAAGGGAAGAAAGAGGAAGAGGTGGGGGTTGGGGAAGATAAATTAGGACTGACTAGTAGGGGAGAAAGAAATACATCATAAAGGTCAAATCTAAGGCTGGAGATGTGAGAGGCAAAGGACTGAAAGCTTCATTTTATTCCAACATTTGCCATGAATTTTAAGGGGATTCCGTGCAGCTGAATTGGACTGGACTCTCATCAGGTAAAAGATAAACTAGCAGGTAATTTCTTGTCATTTGATATTTAAATTTAAATCACCCACAGCCTCATCTCAGACTGGACTTGGTGGGGAGTGGGGGCCGGTAGTGTACAGTGTGCGTGTGTGCAGGGGGGCTCCACGCGTCCCACGGCACAAGCCGAGGCTCCAGTCCGTTCCACATCACGATGAGTCACAACC
>VXBZ01007174.1:66163-102765 GCA_013399135.1 Heliornis fulica
AATGCTTTGGGTGTGGTTCCTCCCTTTTTTTTTTTTCCTTTTTTTTTTTTTTTTCTTTTTTTCTGATTCCTGTTTAAAGGCAATAAGTTTGCATGTCACAGGAGAAGCCCTTCCAGGGCTTGGAGGCTTGTGATCAAGATCTAGTAGATTCCTTTATCATGGATATATAGAGTTTTAAAGGCCTGGCAGACACGACACAACTGGATAGCTCCTTTAAACAGCCCAAACATGCTACTAAAGACTGCAGGGCTGAATCCCTTTTACCTCTCCTCACACATGTTACCTGACACAGCACCAGTAAATATATAATCTCATATGCTTCTGGCTTTCAGCTGCATCAAATCTTTCTGGACATATTTCTAGTGGCTTTCAGTTGACTTTCGAGCTGGGGAAGGAGAGGGAGAGCAGCCAGTCTTTTCAGAATAACGTAATCAGAGGCAGCAATACTTTTTCTTTTTTTTTTTTTTTTTTTTTTTTCCCAGGGNTTTTTTTTTTTTCTTCCCAGGGAAAATGGCATTGATTCAATCTTGTTGTAGTTCTCTGCAATTATGCTTTGAGCCATTGAAGGAACTGGGGTTCCTGTTGGGACTTATTAGTCCCTCTAGGTATTTTAGCTTTCACACCAGTTCACAGCTCTGGTGCATCTCCATGCCAGCCCTCCACAGATCACATTTATAGACATGGTTATCATTTTCTAACCAAGTTGTTAGTTAGAAATACGCATCTTAACTTCTGACTCTTCCCTCCCTGCCTTGCACAGCTCTTCCATGCAAACAGTAACCTGCCGCTCAAGGCAGCCTTCCGTTCCATAAAGTTTGCATTTTGCCATCTGCTGTTTCAATAATATTTAGTTGAGAGACTTCCTTGAAAGCAAAACACACGTTAAAAAAAAATGCTGTGGCTTTTTTTTTTTCCACCCCTCCTCTCTGCTGAAGATTTTGAAAGTAATGCAAACTTCATAGCATTTAACAAATGCGCCTGTGCTCTCGCCAGCTGAGATCCTGCCAGAGCACCTTCTCTCTGCGAGCAACCCAAGGGCACACTGGATTCCTCGGGGTGGGATCCTCTCTCCAGTCCACTTCCCTGTCATGTCTGCTACATCATTTTTTGCTTTGACTGAAGATTTCAGCAAATCGATCTGCTGCTTATTAATAGACTCCTGCAGTATTTTGGGGTTTGGAAGGAATCGCTACTGGATTTTCCAGCGGATGCTTGTGCACTGTGTAGTGCTCAAGCATATCTAGAGGGCTTTCTTAAATGAAATGGTGGTCTCCACCTCTTGATTAACTGAACTTTTAAGTATGCTGCCTGCCCTTTGTTGGCTACTTTTAAACTATTTTTCCCTTTCTAGTGCAATCTTGTAGCATTATGGCTCAAGATTGGCAGGAAATTGCTTATGGATCTCCTTGGAAATGTTGGCTAATTACTAAAATGAAAGGTAGCTGAAATCTATAAAAATGAGAGGTAGAATTTGTTGGAAACAGCAGGCCCCACTGTGGTGGTGCCTCATCTTGCATAATGGTTGCAATTCCTCTAGTGGCTCTGCTGCAATTATACCAGAATAAAGTAGAATTGGTTTTCAGTATCTTTTGATTATCATAAGCGTGTGGGAAATGCCATGGAGGGGCTGTGCCTTGGAAGCTGGGTGTTAAGGAGGCTTCTTTGTTAACCCCTTAAAGACCCAGCTAGCTGCAGTAACTGTTCCACTGTTACGATCTCTTCAAGGGCTTTGCGTCATTTAGGAATTGCTGCTTCTTCCTTTTTTTTTTTTTAATAATAAATAATTACTTGGGTTCACAACTCTTAGGAACAAGGTTGATGATAAATTTAGTTGTGACTATCTTGACATGTGGGGCCAAAAAACCTTTTCACCATAAACCTTTAAAGTGAGCCCCCCATTCTATACGTGTAGCGAATGTGCCTCTAAACCCAATCTCTTCTGACAATATGCAGTATTCAACTTGCACTACAAACACAATTTTCAAGTTTAAGTGTATTCTGATTGAGATAAAAATCTAGTAATAGCTGGTTTGTTCATGCTGCTTGTTCAGTCATGGCAGTCCTTTTCGAGGGGTCTGGAGAAACTGGGGTGTGTGAGGAGAGAGGTGTTAGGATATCTCACCATGTTTTGTTTGGGATGGGGAGAGATGAGATGTAGAGGAGATTAAACTCAGCTGTTATCTGTCTTTATTGCTTAACAGAAAGTTCTGGGCAGATTATTAGTCTCTGTCTGAGTTTTAAAAATACCCTTAAAGAATTCATAAATAATGCAAAATATCAACAGAAAAAGTCATTCGCTCTGGGTTGGCTTGTGAGTGACACTGCAGTGGACCCAGGTGGAGAAAGTGCTGGATAAAAGCTTTTTTTTTTTAAGTTTAATAACTTCTTTTCACATCCTTTTGGATATTTCTTTCTGTAAATCACAGCCTAAGAGCTTCTCTCTCATTTTCCCTCAAATGAACCACTGATAACTGTTGGGAGCCCATCCAGACTCAGGTTCTGAAGCTTCTCCAGGTCACTGCTGTGTGTCCAAATCCTGAACACCTGTCAACATCTCCCCTTCCCTATATCAGGCAGTGTTATCCCTTTTTGCACCCGTGACCAGCTTCTGACTTACTCCAGGTGTGGCTGGTTGCCAGCATTGTCTTCCACCATGTTTTCTAGGTTACACACTTCCTCCTGAAAAGCCCAAACAAATTTTTTGAATATTTGTATGCATGCTTTTGTTTGTTAACAGGAGCATTCGTGGAAGAAATCAGGATAACTGTAGGTCAGGACTGCTTAGAGTGGTGTGTATTAATGTTACTGGTTAGTACAACCAGTCTTGTGGAGCTCCCCACTCCTCGAGTAGTTCCCTGTTTTGAAACAAGACAGAAAAGGCAGTTTTTCCTGTAGCTGCAAACCCTTAGCAGTGGCAAGGAGCTATGCTGACAGTGAAGGGAAACGGCATCTTTCTGGTGAGAGGAGACCGTGAACCCTGCCAGGATGGAAAAGGCATGTCTGGCATGGTGTCCTTCATGAGTTATGGTGTTGGACCTCCAAAAAGAAGCTTTAAGTGAAGAAGTGATTGCTTAACTGTGACGGTGCCAAAGCACTCGATAGCACCGTGCTGAAGCGTCCAAGATTACACTGATACTGCATTATCTTTCTTCACACCCAGCCACAAGACACCCTCTCCACCCTCTCCATACTCTCCTCTTCGCCAAGCACACAGACAAAAGAGCATATACATTTCCATCTGGTCGCACTCAGGAACAGTGCCAACCTTGCTGTGTTTTAAGTAACCTGTTCAATAATGGCTTTATTCTGGCATTGTGGGCAAATATTTTATGGATTAAATAGCCTGTCTTTTCAGGATATACATAAGTATTTATATATAGTCAGAAAGTGCTTCGTTCTAGCCAGAATGTGACTGTTCGATCTGATTTGTAGCATAAATACCCATCGTAGCCCCTCAGCTCTTCCCTAGCGACACACTGCAGTGCACAGAAGAGAGCACTTTATGAATGAGATCAGTCCTGTACTATCTGGGTACCTTAGTTCCTCTCAGCTAAACTAATTCCATTATCTTGCCGTAATGTTTACAGCTGCCTGCGAGATAATAGGTAGTGTATCTTTCCAGCATTCCCACTTCTGCATCTAATCGCAGAGCCAGGGCAGGAGAACCTAGGAGAAGGGTCAGCAGAAATTGAAAATTAGCAAAGAAATTAAACACTAGTCGAGTTTCCCCAGGTACCGCAGGTGCGTGCTTGTCTGGGTGTAAGGCAGAGCCGCCTACTCCCTAACTGCTGCATTTCAATTGTCAGTTAATGGCTTCTATAAGCACAGAGGCTGCTTAATCAACACAATCATTAGCATGTAGCTGTGCTTTGGGGTGAAGGGTAAGACCAAACGCAAAGAAAATACTTGCCTCTGACAGTAACTTGGCTTTGCATTCTTGAAGGTCATGGGGATGCAGGCCCCCTGTGGGGGGTGGTGGGAGAACTGCACATGCCTGTGGGTCCCAGCCAGGGTGCTGACACCAAGCAGCATGAGGTCCAACCTCTCTGTACTGATGCTGTCACCTGAGGGAAAGCCCTCTCACTTAGAAATATCTCCTTGTGTCCTCCTCCCTCATCCCCNTAATTAAAAGCACCATTACTTTTAACTTTGCCCTAAGCATTCAGGTGAAATCTGTTTCCTCGCTGAATCGATTCTCTTTGAGTGCCTGGTGGTTTGTAACTTTAGGGTGTCATTAGTCTGGCAATCATTATTTGACAAAAGCATCTTCATGGACAAAAAGAAAATGAAATAGCTTATAGTATCCTGACAAAAAGAGGAAAAAAAATTTTTAAAAAGAGAAGCTGTCGTTGTGAGATGCTCTGTGGACATTTGGGAGCCTTGCTTGAAGTAAGGGACAAGGCATAGTTGATCAACATGGAGCCTTCACTCAAAAGCTGTTCATGTATTCCACAACATCTAACGAACACATCTTTGCCATGTGCCCTCTCTGCGAGACGGGCCTGTATAATTGGCCTTGTTTTACAGCTGGAGGAAGCGAATCACAATGGTAGTGAGTGACTTGCCCAAGGTTGCACGAGGAAGCCATGGCACAGCTGAGGTGCTGAACCAGGATCTTACAGCAAGTACAGCTGGCAGTCAACCCTCCTGCCTCTCTGCTGCTCACTCAGGTTGTTGGAGCTGATCAAAGAAATGGATGGGGGGAAAAAAGTCAGATTTGGGTCTCTTTTTTTTAATCCAAAAGAAAGCCAATTATTTTTCTCAAGGACTCTTTGCAGCTGCTTTGACGCTTTCTCCCCAAAGGATTTTCTGGATGCTTTTTGCTTGTTTGTTCAGCCGTGTTCTGCATGGAGAGGAAAGAGGGGGATTGGGTAGCTCCAGAGCCATCTGGGACAAGACTGAATATATTATTCCCGGGAGAAAGTGATCTGAGCTTTCCCCAGACAAGGTGGCCATGACCTTCCTCTCTGCATTGGCCCAATTGGACTGGCCATAGAGTTTCTTTACCATTCTCTGTCTCGTCCATTCCCACCTAGTTATGCCTGTGGGAGAGAAGGGGATTAAAAAAAAAGTCTCATAAAAGGCTACCTTTTCTAGACAGTGCTGCCCGTGGTTTGGGGCAGCCAGAGGTCACACCACACAGTCTCTTGTTCATGTCCATGCCTGGATGAATTCATTTCAAACCACCCTCACTTTGTAAACTTCTAAGGAGTAGTATTCCTAGTGCATAGATATGAAGGTGAGTTAAAGGGAAGTTAGTTGAACAAGGACACGAAGGACACTGATACCCCTGGCACGGGTATTGATGCTAGTACAAATAAGTAGAGGGAGAAGTAGAAAAAGACACACAAAAAGGACGCATCAAATTTAAAAATTAATTGGCAGGGTTAGGTCCAAATAACACCAGGTTCTGATCTGCATGCCACCTGCTATGCCCTAACGCTTTTGGAGTTGGCCTCGCAAACTGATCGACCACTGCAAGAATTCAAGAGAGCCCATTTCCTCGTTTTCACAGCGCAGAGAGTGCTCTGGCAGATCACAGAGCAGGAATATATAGAGTTAGAATCCCTTTCAGGGAGCAAATTCCTTTTGTGAAATTGGTGCTCAATTTAGCTGTCACTGCTGAAAGGGAAAAAGATGCCGAAGCAACTTTTAAGTCCACCAGTCACATCCCTTTAAGCAATTCACGCTGTGCCTACCAGTTTTATAAAACTCTGTATTTCATCTAAACTCCATTTAAGTCTAAATAATATGAATGCCCTGCTACAGTATTTCCCTTCTCACTGCTGATAATTACTAAGTTATTTCTGCTATAAACAAAGCAGTGTTCTTCTCTCTCTCTCTGCCTTATCATACCTGATCCCAGAACAGTTTACTTTTAAACATACCAATAAACTGCACTGAAGTCCACAAGACTGTTTGAATACTTAAGTGCCTTCCTTGATCAAGATGTCAGGATCTTGTAATAAAGTGTTTACAACTTTGGAATTATTTCCATGGTGACCAAATCATGACCTCCAAAAAAATGTATACTTGGTCTACCCAAGTCATAGACTAGGAAGAGTGGGGATGGAAAAAAACAAAACTGTATAAGGAATGATCATCATTTCCCATTGAAGCCCCTTCAGCTGTACAGCCCTGGCACCTTTGTACAGCGTGGAGATGGATTCTCTGCTGTCTTTCTGCTTCTTTTCACAGCTGGGGGCAAATGCAGAGGTCTGGACTGAGATTGTCACTTGCTGGCTGGGTCTGCTGGAACACAACAGGAGCATCTCTCCTTTGTGCAAGTGTTTCTGCATTACATCTCTGAAGCCAGTTTATAGCTCACATTCTTCCTTCTGGCGTCTGTGTCTTCGGGTCATCTGCACTTAAGAGGAAGGAGTGGATAAGCATCTGAGGGAAAAAAAAGACAGCCCACTGTATCTTATTTATTAATATTTACAGCCATCAGCACAATTCTACAGACAATTTAAGCTCAAGCAGCTTTGAAATACAATGCTTTTCAGAGCAGCGTTCCCCATCAGAAACAGAAGTGTGCACTCTGGTTTGTAGAAAGGATTTCTTCCTCTTGGAAAAAAAAAAAAAAGAAATAAAACATGACAAAACAACACGGAAACAGGCTTCTGCTCTTCACAGCGCATAGTTTTTATTGTCACTAAATTAAAAGCATTATCATATTGTAACATGTTAGGGTGTCTTTGTCAGGATTCCTGAAGCAGCTCTTCATTAATCTACTGCAATTTATTTGTCAGATTTCTCAAAGCTACTTGATATCACAGTTACTTTAAGGTATGACAGAGTTTTCCTTGGCAACAGGTTGTAATTTCAACCAGGCTGGTAAATGTGAGGTCAGAAGCTGGCTGCCACAAATCTAGGAGGTTAAAAGAAACTGCCTTGTTTCCTGTTGCAATACCATCCTAAATCTTGGATGAGCAAAAGTAGATCCTGGGGTTACACAGGAGCAAACAGGTTTTGCCCTCCTGGAATGGCTCATTTAATATTAAATTAATTTTGTGTTTATTACAGAGTCTTTTATGTTTGGTCAACCGGTGTTAAATGCAGCGTTCATGTGATGCAGGCACCTCAGATGCAGATTTAGTTTCGAGCCTCGAGCTGAGCAAGTATCTGTTACGTCTCAGAGGCTGTGGGTCACTGCAGGACGGAGCTCCTGGAGCAGTGGTGCCGCCTGAGGGGGGTAGGGAGGGAGGGGTGGCAACAGGCATCCTGACATGGGCAGGCACCCCAGTCTCTGGAGGCAGCTGGGAAACTTATTTCTGGAGGCTGAACTCACCAACAGTGAGCACATAGAGATGGCTACCAGCAACCACAACTTCAGCTAGTGTTTGACAGGAGCCAGGTTGGTGCAGTCCATAATACTAGAAGTCTTCTGTCTAACTGCAAATTTAGTGTGCTTGGCTGTCACGGTGATAGAAAATACGAGGTTATGGCAGCTACAGCATTTCCTGCTTTGGGTATGGTGGGGTGAGCACAAGAAGGAGATACTTAGCCAGCTGGTGCTTCAAGTCTCCTCCTCTCCCTCTAAACGTGATGTGGTGGAAGGTTTGATATATTTTTAGTACACTACTGATAGTTGGTGTGGGATTCATGGTTATCCCAGCTGTATTTATGGGATGTGCTGTATAAAAAGTGTAGTGAGGATGTGTTTTCAGGCACCATCCAACTTTCTATGTTCTCCTTCCCTTTCATATTTATCTTCTTCCATTGGACTGTTCCATGCTCCTCTGTTGCTTTACCAGACAGCGATCTTTTGCCCATCTCTGTGTATGTTAGCATCAGAGAATTGTTTTGGTTGGAGAAGACCTTTGAGATCATTGAGTCCAACAGTTAACCTCGTGTTGCCAAGTCCACGACTAAGCCAAATCCGCAGTTAAACCAAGTGTCTAAGCATGGTGTTGCCTCTGGGAAGACAAGATGTGCCAGGAAGCCAAAAGTTCCATAGAGAGAGTGTTGGAAGTAGGTCTTTTCCTGACTGCATCATGAGTCTGGATGAACTCACACAGCTCTTGTTGGTTTATTACCGACTCCAACTGTCTGAACAGAGCAAAGAAACCATGCAGGATTCAGCTGCAAGCTGGGATAGGATGAATTATTGTAAATAACTAAGCTGAGCCATTAGAAATAAGTTGCTAATGTAAGCAAGATTAACTTGATGTGCTGCCTGAAATGAGATGTTAGAGATGATAGGGGGGATAGAGAAAACTTTTCATTTAGATAGAAACAGGACTGATTAATTAAGCAGTAACTAACAAGGAACCTTGCCTTGAATTGATATGAGGCTTGCACTGCTAATTTAACACAAAGTACAGCTCCCAATTTGTTATTAAATTAAAATGGCTTTTAAAATTGTTTACTTACCCCCCCTTATCTGCTTCTGTGTGGCAAAATGATTATTCTGGCTAGTTAGAGAAACCAATTGGAGAAACAGAAAGTGTAGGTTGAAGGGGGGAAAGATTGTCCTGTTGTGTAATTAAGGAATATACACTAATATCCATGACATCATGAATCAGCACTTCAAAGTAGTGAGCGTGCTCTGTACTGCATATTAAACTAAACAGCACGCTACCTAGCTGTTCTGGACATACAGTGAAGAGACATTGCGCTTAAAGGAGATGCCTGCTTCTTATTTTTTTTAGTCAGAAGATCTGCTCACCTGACTGACAAATACCATTAAGGACTAATAAAGGAAGAAACGCTTCTCCCTTTTGCTTCCTTCCCCCTTTTCCTGCAGTTTTCCAAGCAGTTTGAATTTGTGAGACTTTATGGTTGCCCTGTACAAGGGAACTTTTGCTACCCCCATCGGAGTCTATGATGGAAATGTGAGACATTGGGTATGACAGACAAATCCTGTGGAACAACAGGGAAAACCACCTTGTAGTGACATTGCTTTTTTAGACTCAAACAAGTTATACTCTTGACAGGAATGATTCTAGGTAATTTATTGTAGGGCAGCTCAACAGTAGCAGTTTGTCATGTGTTGTGATGTAATTTGATGGGTTCATTTCTTAAATGAATTATGGATTATGGATTACCTCTGTATATCAACAACAGAGCTGTATCTTTTATGTAAATATTCCCTCAACTTTTCCTTCCTCTTCCAATCCATTTTCCATCATACAGAGATGACTTTTCTTCCATCTAATCTTTCTACTAATAAGCTGTTTAATAATTTAGCAGCCTAAAAAATGAGCATATTTCAAAGGAGTTCGTATCAATGGTAGTGTAAGAGCCTCAGGCTATGAAAATGTGGATGAGGCTACCAAAGTTTTAGAGTCAGGATCCCAACTGTCTTTCTGCTTCGGGCAGCTATTTTATTAAAGTTGGTATTAAACAACACCGCCTAAGGTCTGATTAACAATTTATGATTTCCTAAGAAGGATTAGCAGAAGCCTATCATTTTTATATTTAAATCTTAATTTGCATTTAAGAGAAACCATACCCACGTTTATATTTTCATTATTTATTTTTATTATTGCCCTTTTTGCCTCCATAACACTGCTTATATGAACACTGCAGGCACCAGATTTTTCTACTGATCTTTAAATACCTCATCCCCTCACACGTGTCGGAGGGAAAACTGGCCTCATGTCATGGGCTTGATCCTGAAAAGTTGATGGTACTTGTCTATTGCTGAGCTTAGGTGCTATTTGCTGTCCCTGAAGTTCATCGGGATGGAGAGTGATCAGCACTTGGCAGAGTCTGTCTGAGATCTGCAAGACCAGGAGCTGAACATTGTCCAGCTAACATTACTTTAGAGAATGAAATCCAGATGTGCTTGACCCAGGCTTGCCTAACGTACCTTCCTAGAGAGGAATTTTCCTTTTTGACATTTACTTTCCGCGACTAGTTGCATCTCTGGCTCGGAGATGTTTTTCTAGAAGCCTCCCAGCCCTGCTTATTAAGTTACTGTTGGCAGCCCTGCTAGGAGAGGAGACGGGGTGATCCTGCAGCAGTATTCTGGGAAGCAATGGAAGAGGAGCTGCTGCTTTTTGCTATTACAGAGGCAGCCCAGGAAGGAGCTTGCTACCAGGTGTGAAGGGAGTGGGGAGTAATTTCTGCTGCCAAACTTTGTTCACTCTCCTGAGTCTAAAATCAGGCCAAAGATGTGCAGCTTAGTGGAATAGAGTGGAGTTTATTCCACTTCTGGAAAACCTATTTTTTATTTCTTTTTTTTACATACTCATCTATAAAATAATGAGTGGTCTTTTCTGTTACCTATTTTCAGATTGACCTAATGCCCCCTCTCCTCTCCAACTTTGTCTTCTCCAACTTCAGCTGCTTCAGAAAATTGTATGGCATATTTCCTTTGTTGTTTTTTTGGGGGGGGTTGGTTTGGTTGGGGTTTTTTGCCTGTGTATTTCCATTTCTGAGACTCTTTGGTGGATTTAGCACTCGTTTCACCAGGCGTTGGATGTGGTGGTCATAGCCTGTAGAGCTGAGGGAAAAGATTTGTCAGCTAGAGGCTATGAGCTCCACTGGCTCACAGCAAGCGAGATGTTATTTTTGTCTTCTTGAGCTTCTCTAGTCAGTAAGACACTAAAAGACTCAAAAGAAATGCTGATATTTAAGCATCTTCATTGCTTTATTTGAACTTTCAGCATCTCCATGGCTTTTCTTTTAATCAATAGCTTAGTTTTTGTCTTGGGCTCGAGGGCTTTAAGTTTTAAAATACTGGAGCCATAATCTGAAAACTGCTGGTTCTTCAAAGCAAAACCGAGCATTAGCACATTCTGAGGAATGTGTTATCCTGGCTTTTCAGGGTGTGATAAACTGAATTTTACTTTTAGAGCTGCATTCGCATTTTAAGGATCTGCTTTAGTTCTGAGAACCACGATCAGAATATTTCCTTGCAGTGCTTGTGTTCGGCATGTGCTTGTGGGCCATTACTGTCAGTGGGATTTAAGCGAGTGCTCAAAAGGATTGTGCTGAATCAGGGAGTGAGCAGTACCAGGGTGGAATAAGGCCCTTGGATTCAGGATTAGCAACACTCGATGTTTCCTTCTTATTCTTCAGTTCTGAATGGAATTTTATCTGTGCCATTCTCAGTCAAAAGAGGACAAATGAATATTATTCCATTGACTTCCAGGGAACTGCAGTGCTAAACATGAGATGAAAGAGTGGACAGAGCAGGCAGAAGAAAACACATGAATAAATTATCAACAGTGGACATGCCCAGGAACTGAGAGCAGTCAGATCCACACCCTCCCCTCCCATCACTCTCCCATGAAAAAATTCTCAGCTGTGTAACCAGAGAGCAGGAGCAATATGACAGGACTTCTGTGGCCAGTGACACAGCAAACAACAGCGCAAGCAAAGAGTTCATACTTAATTTGTGTGATGAATTATTTATCCAAACTATTCTACAACAACATATTATTATTTATTTGTATGACATTGGTGCCCACAGGCCCTAATTGTGTGAAGCAGCACTCTAACCTGATAGACTCCTAGCTGGCAAATATGTTCAGAGAAATCAGTCTTGGCTGCAGGATTATTTGACCAAAATGTGGCTAGATTCACAGGAAATAATATTAAAACAGAGTAGTTCAGTGAGTTCTATCCTGTAATAGATGTGTAACTTAAACATGTCAGCTATGCTTTTGTCCTATTAAAGCACACTTATTAAAAAAAGAAAAAAGCTGAATGCCTGCTCTGTTATGATTCATTCTGTAACCACTGGAATGATTTCAAAGTCTTCTGTGTACAGAATTTTCAGGTGAGGTCAATGTGATTTCCACTCACAATGATGGCTTCTTTGTTCCCTTAAATGAATCAGAAAAATAAAATAGATTTGACGACAATGCAAGAATATCTTAGGTGGAGAAAAAACCTGATATCACGACTAGCATAAAGATCCTTTGATGAAAGTAAGAAAAAGAACTAGGAACTAAAAAATACAAAATGTTTGCTGGGAGCTCCTGGAGGTCAGTAGAGACCGTAATATGTGCCATCAGTATTCTTCAGGATAAATTCTGCCCTTGGTGTCACATATTTGTGGGTAGAACTGTTGCGAAGAAACTGGCCTCTGCTTAGCTTTGTTTTCCATTTTATCCCTTTTCTGTGACTGCACAGTATGAACTAGGCACTTACTAGTGCCTAGTTACATAGAATCTGTTGAACCTCAGGTCGATAGGTACTTTCTGATTATCCCAGATTGCTTTCTGCAGCAAGGGTAAGAGAGTTTTGTGGGAAATGCTGGCTGTGTTCCATGAGTCTGCAACAGTATGCCATGGTTTGCAGATATGGACGTGGTGTATGTATCATAGAACTGCTAGATGAAAAAAATCTGTCGACACCTGGTTTGTACACATATCTCAATCTCTGCTTTTGCTTGCTTATTACTAATTGAGTTCCCCCTGAGACTGATGTGCTAAATTTTTTCTCATGTGGATGTCATTTCCAGGAGAACACATGGATATCAACTTGCAGTGGTGTGTCAGATGGCCTCGAGCCAAACCATAAAGCCAAATACCTTCACACAATGAAGGCGTTTGAGGCTGAACTCAGGTCCGTGTTGTGCAAGCAACCTCATCTTGATGTGACTGAATGAGGGAAATGTATGAAGTTGTGATCTCTTAACATCTGCTCCTGCCTTATTTTCTGAATCTCCTTAGAATGAGCAGACACCCAGCTCGGCATCCATCCCCACACCCCAGCTTTAAATGGGTTACTGGTACCCAGCTCTGCACTTTGCAGATCGAGTCTTTCTACTGCTTCAACCCAGCTCTAAAATGTGTCCCTCCAGGTTAGCTTGCATAAACATAAAGTCCCAAATTAGCATTGCAAGCAGCCATTGCCCTCAAAAACCAGTAGTTTGTCTGTGCTCAGTGCATATTTGCCATCTGCTAATGCATTGAAAAAAAGAAAGGAAAAAAAAAACCAATCTGAGCCAAGTCCTTAATTGGAGTAAATCCATGTGTAACTCTAGTAACTTTAAAGGACTGTCATTGCCTTCACCAGCTGATGAACTGCTGGTTCATCATGATTTACCTCTGCAACTGCAAAGCAGAGGATGCTTTGGAGTACTTGGGCTATGCATTGTTTCTGCCTGTGTGAAAGGATGCCAAAGGGAGGGAGTAGGTTTTCATGGAGGCAGCCTCCTGGTTGCTGTCTGCTATGCAGACCAGGGTACATACCACCATACTGTGAGCCTTCTGCACTTCTGGCTGCTTGGCTCCAGGCACAACTCACATACCTTGTAATAATATAAATACACACCTTTTCTTTCCCAGCTCTAACCCTTGCCAGGCAAACTCAGAAGTGTGGACACTAGCTCCTGCAGAAGAGATCTCTTTTGAAGCCAGAAGCAAAGAGGGAAAAGGATGTGGGAACATCACACGTGACAAAGGATATTTTGGTTGTCTGTGGGATTTTCTATCAGAAAAAAAAATCCCAAACGCCACAACTCAAATTTAAAATATTGAAACAACAATACCAGCTCTATGCCAGCTCTTCTGGGCACAGGAGTGAGCATTTTAACTGGATTCAGGACAAGTAGTGTGTGACAGCCTGGCTTGTGCTACACCATAACTATTCAGGCCACTGGCAGTGAAAATATATACAGGACTGTCAAAGAAAGAAATGTGGAATGGTGAGAATATATAAAGAATATGATTATAGTTTACTTCTAAAATTCTATTTTCAAAAAGAAAAAGATGGGCTCTTAGCATTTACCTTTTCCCCACAATATGGTCAACTGGTAAATACCTCTTGGGGAGGATATCTGGGACCAGAACAGAGCACTCCAAAAGCTTTTAACTAGTGCTACTTGGACAAGGTAGTTCAGTAAGAGAATTTAAAAGGCCTTGCAAGAGAAACTTTGCATCTTTACTCCACGGCTCATTGGGGCCCTGGCCACGTGCTGCCTAGGAACAAAGAGACTACAAGGGGAGTGACGGAGAAGATTGAGATTCACGGGCTTTATGCGTTAACCAATCAGGACCGAGTATTTGTTGCGTAATCGGAAAACTATAACCAATGATAAGTTCACCCTTGCCGGATGTTCCCAGACACTGGGACCAAAGGGTATATAAAGCGGTGTGAGAGGAGAAATAAAGGGATTTGAATCTGCACCACGTTGATGTGTACTTTCACCCCGGTCCGTGCTGTAAAAGCGGACTCTGGCATCTGGTGACCCCGACGTGATGTCCGCGCTGTAAAAGCGGACTCTGGCAGGCTCACCCTCACATGTCTGTCTCTTTCAATAAACTATCACTCTGCCATTGAGAGCACCTGGCTTGCTGGCTGGTATCACACATCTTACAGTATCTTGGTACCAACATAGCTGGTATCCCTCAGGGCAAAAAAAAAGCTCTATATCTTCAAAGCCTCTACTCAAACCCCAGCTAGAACAGATGTCAGCAGTCCAAAGTGCCATTAGTACAACCTAATGGCTCTTCAGAGGATTGTGTAAGCAAAACAAGCGTTTCCATTCCCTTTCATGGTNAGCATCGTCTGCTGAGAACTTCAGTGGCCCTGGCTCGTGAACCAGTAGCAGAAGTGGCATAGAGGACAGCGGGACAGCGCTACAAAACAAGCTCTAGGCTCCTCAGCAAGGTGGGCTGAGGAAACTCTCAGTGTCCTGTTCTTCCATTATCTGTTCTGTGGACAAATAATAGCTTTCAGCCTCTGCAGCTGCCAGTGCCTACACTGCAGAAGCATTGCATCAGTAGAGAGACTGAAAAAAAAAACCTGACAAAACTAAAAAAAAAAACCAGCCACCCCATGCTCATTCCAAGGTAGCTGACTTGCTATGGAGACAGGCACGAGAAGGATTCCTGAACTTTTGAGCCCCTGAGTTACTTGAAGAGCCTGTGCTTTCTCATATCTGCAGACAACTACGGACAGGGAAGTCTCTTATCGCAGGGTGGAATTCACTTTTCTCACTCTAGTCATGAAGTGAATATACCTGATGCATTTAGTCTACATTTTTAAATCTTAAAACTTTGACATCACAGGAGATATTACAAAAAGACACAATTTTTCAGTGACACATTAGAGGCCATTTTTAAAAAAGGAATTGTGTAACTCAAGGTTTAAGTGTCAGTGCCCTTCGTTTCATGAGTAATCCTTAGTCATGCCGAGTTCAATTTTTTTTATAAAGTGCATTTTAGCACTGCTTTTTAAAGTCTGCATACCCCAGAGCAGATCATTTGCAAATTCACAATAGAAAAATTATTTGATGAAGCCAGTGGTGACTCACTGCAATAGGAGTTTGCAGACCTGGGCACTGGGGTTTAAGAGAAACAGTGAGAAATGCAAAAAGAGACCACATGGGGTGCATTCCTAAACAGAACAGATTTTGCCCTCACACAAACAGGTGTATGTGCATCCGACATGCAGGTAGCTGTTCATCCCATGCCGACACCTTTTCCTTCTGCTTAAATCTAAGGCAGACCTGAAGCTCAGTCTTAAGTTTCAGTTCATCAGACAGGCAGATCAGTATTTTTCCAAGGGGAAAGCAAAGGAAAATGAAACCAAATTTCGAACAGCTGGGGACACGATCCTGTTTTCTGTCATGTAGAGTGTCTGGTCAAATGACAGCACCTACATTTGATTTTATTTACACTGGATTATTGGTCTTGCCTCTCCACCAGAGATTCTGGCGACATTTCAGGGGACTTTTGTGAGTTTTGAAGTTGAGATTGTACCCGTAGATTTTAGTGCAACTATTCTCAGTTTATGTGACTAATAACTGAATCAGGCTCTCAGATTTTAGGTTTCTGGTGGTATTCATTTCATCTTGTAATCTACTATGTATGTCCTTCCTTGTTGTCTACTCTTAGCATTCATTTTCCTTAAAACTCTGACCTGTTAAGGTAAAGATGTTATTATACAGGCATTTTAATTATCACTGAAAAAGTAAAATTCTTACCTTTTGCATATAAAGAAAGCCTTGAAAATATGGTCTACCAAAGAGAAAAACTGTAAAAGAAGATTCTTAAGTTATTTTTAAGTCCAATTTATGGTTGTAGACCGGGGGTTAGCAATGCACTTAGTTTAATTGTAATAATTTATTACTTACTAAGTAATAGCTGATTACATTACCAGTGAACTTACCCTTTGGCTTTCTGGAGAAAGGCAGGTTTCAGGACTCCACCTCTCTCTTCCTGTGGTCTCGGTGTCTCACCTGCAAACAGTCTGGCCAAAGACACACAGATGCCTTGGTCACAGGCGGCTAAATGGAGCGGAAATGTATCAAGTAAAGGTGAATGATAATGACTGTAGCGCTTAACACAAATGTTCCTCTGTGTCCCAGTGCTTTGCAAGCAGGAACTAATTATGATACATTTGGTAATAATGGCATGTTCAGAGAGATGCTAAATTCTGTCCTTACTGAAATAAACTGCTGTGCTGGGATAGGAAATCACTCAATTACAAGACAGAAGGAGGCAGCTTTAGGGTACTCCCTCTGTAACCTCACGTATCCGCGTCCCTCACTGGCGATGGAACACCACTAGACTTCTCACAAACACGTGCTCTCTCTGGGAGAGGTTTTTACCTTGCTTGCACCGCCCTGGCATTCAGCTGTATCTGTACAAAGGGGCTGCAGGAACTTCTGCCCATGTCTATTCCTGATGATAGGACACGGAAGAAGGGTTGGGAAAACACTTTTTAACTGCCACTGGTTTAAAGGAAGCTGACTAATTCCCCCAAAGCATTTTCAGTTACATGCTGCAGAGCAGGAAAGAAAGAAAAAAAATAAATCTCTGTGGTGCTCTGCTCATACTGCTGTGGCAGGGTCGTCCTATGTTTTCTCCTTGAAGTATGTGTTGTCACAAAAAATTAATTACTTGAGCAAAAAGAAATAGGATTGCAGGGAAAAAAAAACAGATTTGTAATATTAACCTGATTATAGCTACAGGTAATAGATAATCTCCAGCTTTCTCTTGTGGGAGAAAAGAGAGCTTGTTTTAAAAATTGCTAAAAAATATTTCCCCTTTTTTCTGCAGTGACTAGCATACAAAGAAAAAGGGGGGGGGGACGACATCATCCATGGATCTTTGCATTTATTTAATTGTAGAAAAATTTTCAAGGGACAATTCAGAATTGTTCAGGATTTAAGTCCATTGCATGGAAGAGGTTGTGGCAGATGCTTTCTAAGAGGCAACTGAACTGTGTGGGCTGGGCTTTTTCTCTGCTGATCTGACCCCTCTCCAGGCTCCATGGGGCTGCCCCTAAGCTGCTCCTCAGAGATGCCAGGACACTGTGCTGGAATTGCAGTGGCTCACCAGGGAACGAGGAGGTCATTCTGGATCAAGGGGAACTATTAACCAACAAAGATTTTGGCATTAAATGCACTTTGGAAACAAGCTGGATGTTCAGTTCACTTGGCCAAGCTCCCAAACAATTGAAGTATATGGCATTTCTGAGCTTGCCCAGCACACATCACTGAAGGCAATTTTGCTTGTCCTTGTAAGGGATGGAGTATAGTTGAGCTTCCCGCTCCATGGGTGCTCAGGGCATAGAAGTTCATGAAAAAATACATGGCAACTAAATGTCAGTGGTGGGCACCTTAGTTACTGGCAATGTTCAGGGTCATGGACAAACATCCCCCTTCCCAGCTTTAGTTTCTTTACATTAAACATTTATATTGAAATATCAGACCTGTAAAGTCCATTGATTGCTTGTTCTAATGCAAGAGAGAAGGCATTTCTGAATCTCTTCAGAAGTTTATAATATATTCTGAATCTCTTCAGTGTTTATAATATAGAATTAATGGAGGTGGATGTTGCTGTTTTTGTGGATGCTAACAACTTGGATTGTGTTCTTACTGCTGGTCATCACTTGAGTGGCATTTGGTGGCAGTTTCTCTAGGCTAAGCTGCTGAATAGCTTTTTCTCCTCTCAGCTTTCTAAAAATTAAGTGAAATTCAACTCCTGTGAACATTAGCCTGCAGATGACAAGATAGCTAAAGCTCCCAGTTGGTGCTTGATTAGAGGTCATTATTCTTTTTAAATAAATAAAAATGTTGATCTTCTCTTATTGGCAAGAAGTGTGATTACTTTTCTCCTCCACCTACTCTGTGTTCAGTAAACCCTATAACTTAGGTGAGCTCTTAAACCAATTTTTAAAGGCATTACAGCACAATTTTACAACAGATAAAAAACATGCTAAAAACTTCTCACCCCCCTCCGCCCCCCCAAAAGAAGTTTCCTAAACCAGTATCTCTTTGACCTAAGCTTTCATGGTTAGCAAAGCACTAAAAACATGCAAGATATTAGATTATTGGCATGGTTAGCCTAGCCTGTGATTTATTTGACTAGAAGAAATAGTTTTGTAAAATGCTGTTTTAAGGAAACAATAGTAAACAGAGGTGTTTACACTCAGAAGACTACGGTAGCGCATTTAACAGGGAAAAAAAAAACAAGCCAACAAACCAAGAACAAGATGGGGTTGAAAATAAACAAACAAACAAAAAATCCCCAGCTACTGTGGAAAATGGGAATGATTAAAAAAAAAAAAAATCTCTGATCAAAAAAAACATCTGCATGCTAATCCTGGTGTTTTCAAGTGGAACAACAATAAAGAGGAAAAAACCCACACGTTTAAGAAGAAATGTGAGAAGCAAACACAAAAATAATGATGAATGGAAAAATACAACCGAGTCAGAAAAATTCAGAGAAAGAAACAGATTGAATCTGTGCTTTCTTTCACAACAGAACTTCTGCTGGTGCGACTGCATATTCAGCAGTGTGAATATTATAATTAAAGAATGTCAGCTCAAGCAAAATGTTTTAAAACCTTCTTATTAAGCAGATAAACTACTTAAAAATACTGATTATTTTAGGAAAAGGGGATGTGTTTGGTTTTTGTGTTCAATTTCTTTCATCTGCTGTAACACAGCAAAAATAGCAGATGTCTCTTCCCAGGCAGCGTTTGATAGCGAGGTGATAAGAACATCTTTACGGAGGGGTTCGGTGCTGCGTTGCAGGTCCCTGAGCTCACTGGTACCTGCACAAGAGTCGAGTCCAGTGCCAGGCAGAGATCCCGCAACAGCAGCCACACTGTACCAGCCCTGTGCCGCGTGTTAACTGTCTGTCAGCAGGACGGATGAAGGAAGGTGCAGTGTGGTGCTGGTACGGCAGGACTGCTGGCAGCGCCTGGGAAGGCTGGGGGGGCTCTCTGCATCCCACTCATCCCATGCCCTTAGAAGGGCTGCCAAGAGCCTGACTCCGCAGGATGGCAGACAGTAAGTGCTGTGCAGCACTTTATCCCAGGTTTGGACCAGAATTGGAGTGTTTGTGGGAGAGAGAGATGGAGAGAGCTCCCCAGCACAGTGAAATGTGGATGCGAGGTCAACGCAAACCTCTTTCATCTCTGGAGTTTGGAAAATTTTTCACACTGAATTGCAAGTAAAGTCACTGCTTCTGTCACTGCTTCTTTTTGTGATGCCTGGACAAAGATATCAGAGTAATGGACAGGGAGAGTTGTGAGTGGGAAAAAAACAAAACAGAACACTAATATGAAATTTAGCTCTGGTGGTTGCAGATTAGATCAGATGAGCTCAATCTTGCAATTACTTGTGCACTTGCAAATACTTGGAGACACTGATAGTCTCAGACACTTACATGTGTAGCCACTTGCTTATGCTTCATAAGTTTAAGGACCATCTAATCATTACATGCAATAATCTTAAGGAAGATCACCACTACAACATTGCTTAAACCCACTATGCCTTTTTAGGTTTCTTTAAGATTCTGTTCCAAAGCAAATAACTCAAAGTTGGCTGAACTGTGAAAAATGGCAGTTGAAAAATACCCACTGATGTGTATATTTGTCCTGGGCTCACAGGAAAACATTTGTCGCTTGGAAAGTACACTCTAAACTTGCTTTTTAGCACCCATAAGTATCAGAGCATCTTAAGACTAAGGCTTTACCTGAGAGGCTGTAGTGCACTTTTCCTCCTGTTTGTGGGCAAGCTTTGTGCTGTAAGCAAGACAGTTTACCTGAGGTGTCATTACAAAGTGTGAGAAAATTGTCATCGTAAATCATCAATGTGAAAATGCAACCTCCAGGATTGCAGGATTTCTTCAAAACATGATGTGCCTTACTACAAAGTATCCTGTAATCTAATGTTAGGTTTTTGTCTTTTTTAGTTGCTAAAGTACATTTCTAGGTTTCCAGAGAGTCGCCATGGCAGTTAGACTGTTAATCCAACCTTGAAGAGCAAACAGCACAAGCAACAGCCTGATCATGAATCTGTAAACATTACCTCATCCGTTACAGAGAAATTTTAACTCTTTTTCCCATTCATACAATGAGATATAAACTGCCAACTCTAATGTCAACTGTTTATATGCCAAAGATATTAAACATGACAAAAAACTTACTTCAAAAAATCTGGAGTAATGAAACGTGCATAACTGCAGCCTGGTGACATGCTGATTACATTATTTTTTAGTCATTCACAGGCAAAACTAAAAGCATTTCTCTCCCGATATATGTTTAACTTTGGTCTTGGTAGAAATCTCACCAAAAAATGACCAAATACTGGAATTTGGCAGATGGGTAGAGAGGAATGCATTCTACTACATGTCTGTGTAGCAGACTTAGGCGATGTAATACAACATACATCTAGACAAACAAAAGGCTTCACGTTCACTGGGTAGTATTGGAAGAGAACAGTATTTAATAACATAAATGCTGAACATGATTCTCCTTCTTATTCTTTCATCCAGTTCTTGCCCTTTCGTGCTATAGTAGTTTTATGTTTTGGTATCAGAATTCGGGGCCAACCTCTCTTCATTCCGCACTACAATCATAACTACTTGGCTTCTATTTCTTGCTCTATTTTGTTTTAGGTTACTTAATTTGAAATAGTTAATTGGTCCTGGTGTCTTTCACTGGGGAAAATATCGATCTTAAACTGTATTAAGCTCCCATAAATATTTCACTTTCATGCTAATTTCTGTGCTTCCGGCTGAGCTGTTTAAATTGCTGGGGAAAAAAAAAATAAAGAAACCCCCTTTTTTTTTTTTTTTTGTCAGTGAAATACTTTGCTAGGGAACAGTGAAAGTATTACCCAGCTGTGTTTTAAAATGTGCATCAGTGAAGGAGATGCTGGGTTGGGTTTTTTTTTCCTTAATGCTAGCGGCCCTTTCCCTTCCACCCTTAAATTATTTGCCGAGTTACATGTCCCATCAAAGCACAGATTTAATTATTATTTTTCTTCAAGTATCAGCGGACCGAGTCTGAGGACAAGATCGGTCCCGGGCCGGCGGCCGTACGCAAATCCTGGAGCTCCCCCAAGTGGCGGCTGGGCCCGGAGCCGGGGCTGGGCCCGGAGCGGGGCCGGGATCGGAGCCGGAGCCGAACCGAGCTGGGCCTGGACGGGAGCGGGGCTGGTGCGGGACTACTTGCACCACTTGCCTAGAAATTCTGCAGAGGGATTCTGCCCACCCATCACATACAAAAAAACACGGCGTCGTTAGAACTGACACTGCAGCACCACTTTTAATGATTTAAAAATAAATTTTTTATATTTTTTTTTTTAACTCAGTTTTACCTCAAGGTCTTCTAAAGCAATGAAGAAGGGGGAACAAATTCCTCCAGAGACTGCTCTAGTAAGGCTGTGGTGGCTGCGTTGTCCCCTTGGGATGAGCCAGTGGGGCCATGGATGCTGCAGCAGTCATAAGGCCACAGGTCCATGGCCGTTTACAGAAGAAGAGGAGCTCCATGAAGGAGGGCAGCGTTGCCCTGCCAGACAGGCAGAGTAAATGCAGTGAAGACTGAAAGCACAGGAGTGGAGTGCGGTGTCTAAAAATACCATCTTTTTCCACTGAGAATTTATAGTGGAGGCATTTGGTTGCAGGACACAAAAGTGTAGCAGATACGGTTTGAAAGGTTTTTGCCACCAGCCATGTGTTGCCATATTGCTCTCAGTGGCTACTACTGATAGAATGTAATATGAAATTCAGTGCAAAATCACCCAGACCTACTCAAAACGGTCTCCACTGTTGTATAAATAAGGCTGTAGACCTCTGTATCATGGCGTGGGGGCAAAGACTTCCAACTGCAGTGCTGTGACTGACCTTTTAGTGTAAGCCGTGCTGAGATACCCATCTGCATCATCTGACTACAGGCCTTGCTTCAGTGAGTTCCAGAGAACGTGCCCTCTGTGAGAAGCGAGCGGATGTCTTTGGACCCCCACATTAGCAGCGTGGGGAGCACAGAACCTGATTTTTTTTTTTTTCTGGCAAGCACAATATTCCCCAAGAAAACAAACACAAAAAATCACAAGGGCTGGTAGCATCAACTGTTTTCCCAAGTTTTACAGTGTCCTTTTTCCATGGATATAACAAGGCAGTATGTTTTTATCTGGGCACAATCCTGCTTCTTGGCGCTTCTCTTTATACCCAGCTAGTGTAATTTCAAAATCCTGGCTTTTGACTCACCGGCAAAAGCACAGAGCTTAAAGATTTTCCCTCAAACATCTCATCCTTTCATTACATTTTACTAGCTGCAGTGAGAATACTGAAGGAACGTTACATCATGCTCAGTACATTATGCTAGTGATCAGAGTCACAGTGCAGTAATACAGACACAATTTTGTCCATCTATTTCTACGAGGTGGCTCTTTTAATGGCTTGGTTAAGCACTCATGCAACTGAGTTGCATTAACGGGGGCTGAAAATGGGTTAAGTTACTGGTTTAATGGACAAAAAATCAAAACTCAAAAAGCCCAGCCTCCAGCCATCTAGGACTCAAATACCAGTCTTTGGCCTTAAATAATTCTGCTATTGTTATTCCCTTTCCATGGTCATACCCTGCTTGCATTACTGCAGATGGGCACCATTCTTCTAGTATAAATCTGCTCTCACTCAGCCCTGGAAGGCTTATCCCAAAATAGGTGAATTTTCAGACCAAACAGAGCTTTCCTAGTAGTTTTTGTGTTACGCTCCCTGCAGAGAGTATAAGTCAGGACTTGATCTAAAATGTCCTTTATCACCCTGTTGAATCCCTGCTGTGTTTAGCAGCTGGTGCAACTTAAAATAGCCTTCAGGCTACTCTAAATATTGCTGAATTTCCTGGGAACATAGCACTAGAAGGAATCATTTGAGGGAGTTCAGCTCTCTCACAATCACAAGTCCTCACATAGTAGACATCTAGTTTGCAGGAGCACACAGCACACTTCACCCTTCACTACATCCCATAACCCATCTGAAACATGAAGTCCAAGATGCAGAAGCAGCTTAGAAATGGCAAAACATTGCAGTGAAGAAGGGGAAGAGATCAAGGTTATGATCTGGCAGAAACTGATACGGGACTACTAGTATATAAGGATGGCTTAAAGCCACCTCTAGCCTTACCTTTGCTCCCTGAGCTGCTCTTGAGCCACAGCTTGGAATGAGTCATGCTCTCCTGTGCTGCTTTTGTGCAAGGCTAACTTTGTAATCCTCTTCTAGAAGTACAAAGCATTGTCAATAAGATTTGTGGTACTCATTTTAAAGCTCGAGCGCTTTGCAACCATGTAGGAGTTTGTAACATATGGTTTCTGCTGGATCATGTAACGTCATACTGATGAGCTGAAAAATGCATGAAAAATGGTTTTGTTACTGGCCAAAAAGCAAGCTCTTGCTTGCAGTCGCCATGTAGTGCCCTGAGTCCTATGTCCCAGTCAATATATCCCCATATGAAACACAGACTCGCATGACATGTGAACACTGTCATTGTAATACCTGACAGTAATGACTAAGGAACCTGCTCCCTCGAAGAGTACTTATGCTTTTCCTACTTGATTGCTACTTTTCCACTGAAAAAAAACACCAAGGGCATAGTTAATACCTTGATTACTTTTTAGGGCCTACCAGAAAGGATTGTGATCCTGTCAGTCATTCCAGTTTCTTATAATGAATAATTAAAAACAAGGATGTGAAATAGATTCAGAAATTATTTTAGGAGCTTGGGTTTTACTTGCCAGCTTTTCTGTTGATTATTAGTTAGATTGACAGTGACATGTTACTGCTCTTCCAGTAAATTTCTGTGCAATACTGGACACAGTAGGAGAGCTTCATGTTTCCCAAGAAAGAAGTAGTCCAAAAGCAATAGTAATTCCTCTTTTACAGAGTTCTAGCTGTTTGCAAAAGTCCGGAAAGTTTATGTCCTCACTTTCCAGTATGTCTATAGTTCCGTGCTGTGGTTGAGCCAAAAGAGGCGTATCGAAATACATCTTTAACAGCACTAATAAGAATATGACCAAGCAAATAGTCTCATCAGGGCACACGTAGCTGTTAGAATAAGTGGTAACAAGGGAAGGATCCTGAAATTTTCTCTGTCATGTATGAAATACAGAAACCAGAAGGTCTAAAGGAAAGACTGGAAAAAAAGAAAAGCTGTTAGCAGTATCTGCAACATGCAGGAATCCTGCCCCCGCTCGCGTTTCCTCCTCTCCCTCATGTGCTTGCAGTATGTTAGGGTGCAAGTGTGAAGAAGTACACATACGGAGTTACTCGTAGGCAGTGCAGACACACTTGCTATTTTTCTTGGTGTGTGTATTTGTTTTATTTTTGATGGCCAAAGATCATAATTCAGCCATTATCATTGAATGAATTGGGCAGTAGGCTTTGCATCTGGATTGTTACTGTTTGCCCTGAAACCTTGCAAAAGCTTTAGAAGTTCACTTCAGGGTGATTGTAGGGACCCAGATTTTCCTTTAGTCTAAACTTAGTTTACGTCCTTGATACTTCATGACATGGAAAGCTCTCCTTATTCTCATCCTAATATAGCTATATACTGACAGTCTCATTCATTCAAACAAAAACTTGTAAAAATCTGTTTTATATAAGAACATGAGTAATTCCCAACTTGTTGGCTTCTATGATAAAGCACAAGATCTTACACTGCATTGTTTGTTGGGAAGGAAGAGAGTTGGCTGGTAGGTTTTTGTTTGGAGTATCCTGACAATTATATCATGTTTCATATCTTGTGTGGGCTTGACTCACCTAGTGTATTTGTGTGACACTGTGGGATCAGTAGAGACAAACATTATTTGTCAGATATCTGTGGTTTATCAGTTCTCATTCATGTTACTTCTGTAATTTCTACTACCTTCCAGTTTTATGGCTGCTTTGCTTATCACCCCACAACTCTAAGCTTTGTGACCATATGCTTAAATGTAGAAATAGAACAGGAAAAGTGAGGGTTCTTTTATGTATCAGGAATACATACTGCAGGAACCACTGCAACTCAATCCTGCTGAACCCAACTTTGCTAATGTCCAAGAGGGAACGGGACACATGTGTGGACACAAAGAGCAGACTAACTGAATGAGAATGCCACAGCATCCCCATGACTGCTTCTGGAGAGTCCATACTACGTCAGGTTTTCAGAATTCAAAGCAGGCTCTAACTCTACCAGATTAGGATCCCCACAATGAAAGCAGATTATCCCTATATCGGCCTATTACTGGGATCTTTGACTATTCTAGACGTTGACCACCCACAAGATCCTGGCCACCTTTAGAGAGGAGATACAAGACTAGATCTGCCGTGCATTCATTCTCGGTGCAATGGTCCGTATGGAACCATGGTCCTATCTTCCATATGGGGTTTTTTCAGCACTTCAGGAGTTCAAATTCAGACTCGGATTGAACTCTGTAACACAATAGCTATGGCCTGAAAGTGTTAGGATGCCCAATCTTTTAATGCACCAGCTAGAAGAGACAGAAGAGCACAGATGTAGCAAATGCCACTGCACAGTATACTCTCCGGTTACCTGGAGGCGTTATGCTGTACAAAAGCATAATGTCATCAAGCACTTGGGTGATTCAGCTCCTCCCCATCCTCAGTACTACCTTGTAAGAGGTATAATTGAGCTCTTTTTTCTGTTCTTTTCAGGTATTTTTTTCTATGTGTTTTTGTAAAGTCAAACAAATAGGAAAATTAATGACAGCACATGAGTGCACCACAGAATAATGCTACTTAAGGACTGCTGTGCCCTTGGCTCCAATTAACCTCAGTGTTTGTTATAGGTTGCAGCCAGCTGCATCAATCAGTTACTTTGGTTGGGGGAAAAAAAAATCTATCATTATTGCAGCCACTCACAGACATATACATTATTTTCCTAAAGTATCGTAATCCTCCACTAACCAAAGAGGGCCTGTGATAGCTGGGAGGAGGTGAAACTCAATTTTCCTTTACATCTGCTTGATCCTTCAGCATAATCAGCACCGCATGCACCAGGCAAGGTCACAAACTATGGCAATGTTCATCACAACATGCAATCTCCCCATTCTAGTGCCATTAACTGCTCAGCAACCTCTCCTTCTCCATCCCACTGTTTTTAATCTGCTAGAGCACTTCAGAGCAGGGATGGGAGAGCTCGCCTCACAGACCCATTTCCAAGATCGCCACCACTGACCACACTTTAAGAAGGAGTCAGCAGTGAACCACTACCTGATTTGTTTCAGCGGAATAGGAAAAAGAACATCACAGTGGGATTTAATTTAGAGTTTACTGGCCAGCACCTGCATCTAGAAAGAGATTCTGCAGGCACTGGCATTACAGGCATTGCATCATCTCCTCTGAGTAACTTCCTGATAGCCTGTAGACACCTGTAGCTGATCTAAAGATTGGCAGAACCAAAAGCATAGTTTATTTTCTTCCTTTTTTTTTTTTTTTTAAGCGTAGAGAATCAGCAGTGTCTTTGCCCTCTGTTATGAAGGTGGTTATTTGCAGAAAGACATGGTCAGCCATGCACTATGATTATCTGAAAGCCTATTTGCTTGACCTGCATTGTTTTGGCTGAATTTGCCTTCAAAGCCTGTAGTTTGCTTGAATCAAAAATTAAAGCAAAGCATACATCACTTGAGACATGGGTGGGAGGTTCTGTGAATCTCACCCAAGCATTACTTCAGACAGTTCTTCTTGTGCTGCTCTTGCTTCCTTCATAAATGTGGACCTCTCCCAAGCCACCTCCTTGCAGAGCTGACTGGTCAGATACACTCCCCTGGATTCTGGGGACTGCCCTGACCCTCACAGGTCTCTCCTTGCCCTGCTCACAATACAGCACCTTGGCTCTGTGCTGCCTCAGTTCCTCTGGGTAAAGGGTTGCCTTGCATGAGGATTAGAGCACCCTGATGTCAGCTGCTTATATTGCCCTCAGCTCGAACAAGGTGAGGCAAAAGCAAGTAGAAGCATCAGGAAATAAGCAAAATAGGCCACAGGTGTGCAGAAGGAAAAAGATAACCAAGTCCCTGTCTTCCAAGCAGCAACATCAGCTCTAAATAGATTGCTGTGTGTATCCAGCTGATGAGCTGACAGATACTTCACAGCCCTCTGGCTGAGGGATTTGGTTCTTATGCAAACCTATGACTTCAGATTGCATCCACGCAAGAGGATGTGGGATTTTTATAGAACCAGATGCATCCTTTGGCAGGAGGTATATATGCATGTGTGTGTGGAGGGGGGCACATTCACATTCAGATTCTCCTCTGCCTTCTCTCTCCCTGCAAGGGAAATTGTTAATTCAGGGAAGACGTGTATGTTACCAGACCATTGTTTGCTTTTCCAAGTTTCAGAAATGCTACTGTGCTTTGGGAATGACAGACTGCGGTGGTCTCCAGGATAGTTGATAAACAGAGTTGCCTCGCTCCTGGTCTGCCAACCCCCTGTAAGGCAAAATGTTTCGCAAAGGGAAAGTCTCGGTACAAAGCTTCTTTCCACACAGAGCTCTCCACCACACTTACGGATGTGTTACTGGAGAAAAAAACTAAAGTCCCCTGGTCTTGCAGAACAGACAGAAGAGTCCATTAACCTTCTTTCCTACCCAGCTCAAAATGCCTGGAAGAAGTAAGTTAAACAAACATGCTGGAAACATAAAACCATTTATTTCAACGAGTGAGAGATAAGATGCAAAAATCCATTCCTCACCTGTAATCCCTACTGTTTTTATATGCACTGAAAAAGTACTTCTATCAGCGTGATGCCAGCCCATCATTTCTTAGATAATGATCAACACTTTCTCTGTTATGCTTTACTTCTTAGGCCTACATTCAGCAAAGAATTCAGGTGCATCTTTAGCATTAGGTCTGCTAGCAGCCTTCAGTAAAAGCATAGTTTGAAAATAAAGTGCTCTGCTAAATTGTCCCCTTCACAGGACTAAAAGGAAAGCTCACACAAGAGCAAAGCCGCATTGCTTTCCTCCCAGTCGCACTTGTATTATTCACTTGCTCTTGCTGTGTACAGCTGTGGATTGCTGGCAGTGTGCTTGGATGGAATTTGAGGGATTCGAAGCTTCAAAGAGGAGATGTGCCAGCCTTTAAAACAAGCTTGTATAAACACAGGAAACAAAAGCATCCGTGTAAACAAAGGGAGGCAACACATACATTCACACCTGAGCAAACACATGCATACTTCTACATGGAGCCCTGTATCAGCAATGCTCCAGCAGGTTCTGTTGCATCCACTCTCATTTCTGCTATTGCTTTTCTCTTTGCTTCATGATCAGAGAAGCACTGGGGCCAAGCCTGCTAGTTTTGCAGCACACTGTAAAATGTATGAAGTGGTTTGAAAAGCTCTGAGTGTCTCATCTATACTGAACTAACATTCTAGTAGTGTTCAGGGAGTGCTGCATGCTACATATCTTTGAATTCCTGCCTTGTTTGATATTGTGCCTTTACTTTTAGGGTTTCTCTGCCTTTTGCTGGTGCACATGGATTTGTCAGTTGTCTTGATGGGATTTTGGGAAGAGGGAGATACTGTTTATTCTTTGGAAAAGGTGTTAAGATTTCAAAACATATCCTCTAATTCAAACGGCTTGTAGAGTCTGTGTGTAATCATAGGCATCAGAGGATCAGAAGTAGGAAAAGACATGACAGTGCAAATATTGAGCATTTCTGAACTCTCGTCCACAAAAGAGCCCCCAGATACTCGGTACTTCACGGGGAGCAGGTTGCTTCCTTGTAGTAGTTACTGCCTCAGCTTCTTCCCTACTCTGTCACCAGGTATCTGAAGAAGCAGCACTATCTCCGTGGCTGGTGTAAGATGAGCTAGGTTTTCTTTCCTGCTCCATTACAGAGCGACATGTGCAAGTGACCACTGTGGTGTTAGACTTTTGGGGGCTGCCTGGGGCTGCTCTCAGTACCAGGTCAATACTGATCCCAAACACACAGAGCACACTCGGATGACTAAATCACTAGTTTGGTGAGCTCCAGGATTATTCAGAGCCACTGTCATCCCCGTAGAGTTGTACAGGCTGACTTCTTGAATAGCCCTAAGTCCCATTGACTTCAGTGAGTGGTAGAAACATTCAGCCCTAATCACAGTTGGCTCAGGCTTGACATACTCTTCTGCATGAGATTTACAAAGGTTTAATGTTACTTCAAGAGACTTGCAAAAGTCCCTGAGGGAGTTCATCCATGGGAGTTAGATGCCTTCACGGGATGCAGAGAAGTGAGATGGGTGCCTAATTCCCATTAAGTTAACTCACGCAAGTATCTTTGTAAGTCCCTCTTGGCACTAATCCCTCTTGGCTTTTCTTTGCTCTTTTCCTTCCCCCTTCAATCTTTTAAATAAAGATAGCACTTAGCATAAAGATGTGTTGCAAGGCTCCACTCAGTGCCTATAAAGTGCTTTTCAGCTCTGGCAGAAGTGTCTAAGTGTACAGCATTCAGTAAGACTGGAAACAGTGGGGTTTTTTATGGAGATGATGTGCAAGCTCTGTTCTATCAGATACATTCATCTCAAATTTCCCTGGTTTCAACATCATACACTAAAAGAGGGTGCCGAATCCCTAGGGCTCTCTCTGTGCCTTTTGGCACTGCAATTAAATCCCCCAAATCTGATTCCCATTTCATCCATTTCTGCATGACTGAAGCACAAGATGTGGTTTGAGGGATAAAAGAACAGGAGATATTTTAGCTAAAGCAACGTAGCTAAGTCTTAGTTATACTTTGTTATCTTCAAAGAGAAGACAGATAATATATAAAACAACTGCATTACAAACAAAAAAAACCACATGGAAAGAGAGTAGGGAATGGTGGAAGTATACAACTGACAGACCAGCAATTTGGTAACAGGGAGATGAAATATAACAACTGATTTGTTTATCAGACCATTCTGTTAACCTCTAATGCAACATTTAATCTTTTATAATTGAGCTTTCCATTTTGTTATTAGACCTTAATAGCTAAACTGGCATCTTTCAGACTGAGCCAGGAAATACAAGCAACCACGGGGCTCCAGCCACAATTCAGTCCCTTAGTGCTTATTTCTCACAAAAGCTGCATCAGCTCCCATTTTACAGTGTGGCTGAAGCCTTGTTCCTACACTGTCTTCTGGCTGTGCCATGCTGGCAAAGGATACACCACTCCTCCACCTGCAGGGCACTTTCCCAGAGCTGTTCACGTAGGCCCGCTCCTGGGGGCCCTCACCACCTCCTTTGTGTCAAGACTGTGTAGTTTTGCTAGCGATCTGCAAGCTACAATGAGCTTGTTTCAACGGAAATGGGTTAAGGCGTAGGACAGCTAACAATCTCCTCTCCTGGCAGGGTGTGCAGATGGGTGTCTGATGACAAAAAAGGCTCTTAAGCCAACACAGCTGCAGCTGAGAGGGAACATGTGGACAAGACATCACTCCCCCATCTGCGCCCATTTGGTTGTGTGAGGTAGAGCTGCAGTGGTGTACACTCTATCCATTTAGGCAGGAGCAGAAAAAAGGCAGGCAGGAGCGAGAACTTGAGCCAAAACTTTCCCTTTGCTTCCAGGCCAAAGAAAGGCTGGAGAGGATGTGGTGATTAGGGCAGTCGGATGGCCTGGGTGCTGTGAGTAAGAGTGTGTTACACAGCCTCGTCATGACAAATTGAAAAGGATCCAACTCAGAGAGACCCACCAGAGAACTCTGGAGGTGGGAAATGGGCTTGAGTGCTGTTCCAATTTGGTGGACACTTTTTGATGTCCCAGCTGAGGCTCCTGAGGGGAAATAGGAAAAAGAGGGTCTAGCTTGCGAATAGTGCCAAGCATTAGCTGCCACACTGCCTGCCTGCATAGGATTTGCATAATTTTGCCCTTCCTCAATAGCAGAAGTGCACGCACCTGGAGGGCTTTGATGGCAGAAGCATGCGTGCCTCGGGAATTCTGGCACTACCAGGGTCAGCTGGCAGCCGGGAAAAGGCTCTGAAACCTGAGTTCAGGGCCCAAGTTCTCTGTCCAGGAGATGGGACAGGAGAATTGATCCTATTGACAATTCCGGAATTGGCCCTAAGTCGTTATTTTATTTCAATGGCTGAACAAATATAATTTCTGTAATTTGAAAGTTGCTTTCACAGATCTCAACCCACTTCGTTCCTCATATGTCACTAATCCATTAAAAATCCCACATAATAACCACTCTTACTCCATTCCTTTCTCCCATTTTTGTGAGGGTTTTTTCCCCCTTCTTAATGTACTCATCCTTTTAAAAGAGGACAAATTAATAAAGCTTGTTCCCCAAACTCTGCCAATTATCTAAGTGGAGACTGTTCTCAGCCACGTTTGGGAGAAAAAAGGCATCAAATTACCTACGCTGTCAGCTAGTGCCAGAACAGATTATATGTAAAACTGGTTATACTCACACCAATGATTCAGTGAAACAAAATAGGTCACTCTATGGCCATCCTTGTATGTGTAACGTGACAGGTTGCATGAGATGGGGAAGGAAGAAGAAAGCGCCATTTGCTAATTGGAAATAGAGTCCACCCTACTCTTGTCAAAGTCTATGCAAGAAATCCTCTGAATGGAAGCAGATACAAGGCAAAACCTAATAAAGAATAAAATATTTTTGTCTGGCCAGTAACAGGCTTTTACTGAAATATTATTGAGTAGTAACAAACAAACGTGAAAGCTACAGAACTGCACTTGACATGAATGTCTTTTATAAAATAAACAGAGATGTTTGATTATTTGTAATCCAGTATAATCCACTGTGTAATGTTAAATATTTTAAGAGATTTTTTCTTCCATTTGTTCTCAGCACGGTTGGCCTGAAGCCAAAATGTTGTTATTTTTAAAGGCAACACTCCACGAAGGGTTTTGAATTTCTTTCATGTTGGCTCTTTTTATAGCATTTTGAAATTGATTGTGCATAGCAAATTCACAAATGGCAAAATATCTACAGCAGCACGTATCATTCATGTAGGTAAACTACTGGTCCCATTTCCCAAGGAGGAAGGGACTTTACAAAGTAGTTACTAGGAGAAATAAAACAGACCCGTAAGCATGAAAGAGCAGTTAAAATCTTGCTTTTACACGTCCAAAGCCAAAACACAGTTCCTCTCTGTGCCTCTGCCAGAGAAGTAGAAGTAGGCATCTTTCTTAAAACAGTACAGAGGTGAGGATGTCACTGGTGAAGGAACTGGGCAGAGCTGTAGCCAGGTAGAGAGGCCTGGAGAGCGTCTGGATTGTCTATGGGCTGAAACCAGAGCCCAGGTTTTATCATACAGTTTTGAATACACTGCTTTAATGGCATTTTGGAGCCAAAAGTTGAAGTAAATCAATCTCCGTAGAAAACTGTTTTCCTTAGTAGAAAGTAAACCAGCAATTTTTCTCCATTAGCTTTTCATTCCCTGGCACAGAGCATGCTGTTGCTCCTCATGGGGATGCAGTTAGCAGGTAGAGTTTGCCACCACTATTATGTTCCTCGCCAGTCCCATCAGGAATTTCACACCCCACTCTTCTCTTTGCGATAGGCAGCCGCGGCCCCTTCCATCTGCTTTTCTCCGTCTCAGCACGCTTCAGATCTTGAATTTAAATGTCTAGAATTAACCATGCCACACGTGAGAGTCTGGGGCCTGGCCCCAACATGTATTAGTTTGTCTTTCCTCTGCAGAGGTGTTTCATCTCAAACAAAACGCGCTGTAAGTACAGATTGGCTTTCAGTGCATCCTGGGGCTGGAGAGGGGGGAGCTAGGACACAGGTTATATTTCCAACAATTATTCGGCAAACTTCAGACCAGAAACATGCCTTCCTAAATGAAAATGGAGCTTCTCTGACAATTAGCCATCTCCAGAAGCTGGAGCTTTAATTAAAATATCAATTATTGCCAAGACTTATAATGCAATTGCCACTTGGCTGGGCTGAATATCTCACATTCCTGCCCTACTCATGTGTGCTTCTAAATAGGCAGCATCCCTTTCTTCCTAAAAGTTTCTGCAGTATAAAAAATAGGCTGCACCAGAAGCCCAGTTCTCTTGAAAGATACCTGTATAGGCCTATAACCTCCTTCAGTGATTTCTTCTTAATTTGTATTCATTCACAACCAGCAGAGAGAATGAAAAGTGTGTCAGGGAGAAACTCATTCCAGGAGTTCTGCAGCACCCTGCAGCTTAGCAAAGGTAATTTGTGTAGTTACAGCTCTTCTCTTATTGAACACATCTGCAGTGGTCATTGGATCAGGATGTTTCCTTTTTGCCTCCTTGAGAGCTAGTACATGTCCTGGGTGACAGGTTGAATTTGAAAAATGTTCATATAGCCTGTGGGACCAGCTATGGGAATACCAAAGCTAGGCTGCTTCTCTCCTATCAAACCCCTGAATTACTACAACACACACCGAAAAAGTGAAACAGCGGAACGGCCTCATGGATAAACAGCTATTTATTTGCTATGATCTCACCCTAAAGATTTTCTCGTTAAGACTTAATGTGGTTTGGTGCAGAGGTGAGCTGGGGCATGGGGTTGGAGATCAAGCCTATAAATAACGGCATGAAAGGAAAACAGTTTAAAAAATTGTTCAGATCTTTTTTCCTGCTCTAAAAAAGAATTTATAGATTTTACCCTTCTGCTATGGGGATGAAAATAAAGTAGGATACAGAAGCTTTAAAGTGCCATTAGAAGCAATTCAGGAAAAAACTCTCATCGTGGCTAGAACAAGTGCAGCTGCAGGCAGAAGAGGACCCACAGCCACAAGGTTGATGTTACGTACCCAGCCGAAAGTACAAGGGATAGTGATAGGCGCACAGTGCTCAGGGGTATTGTCCCCTCACGGCGGCTGAAAGAGATGTGACAGCAGCTTGTGCTCCTTTTCAGATCCAAGGGGAAATTCTGTTTGACTGAGCCAGAGTTCTCTGCCGCCCCTCTCACATCCCTCCCAGGCTCCGAGATGTTCAGAAGTAAAATGGTGAGCCGTTCTACTGGTTTTCTTCCACAAGTTTTGCATTTTAACATCCTTCCTGCCACACCTAGAACTACGACTGTTGCATTTCAGGTACATTCAGGGAAAGAAAAATAGAGATTCAGTAAGTGTAGATTCCACACTCTAGAAGTTTGACAAAGTTTTGCACAATAGACCAGCTGACAATTAATCTTCCTTTCTCCCCCAGCCACAAGCTGTGCTGACATCCCCCCACATCAGCAAAAGTACATTCATCAATTATCTGTCTCTTTCCCATCCCACTCACCAAACAGCTGTAATAAAAAACCCCAAAGCTTATAAATTGCTGTGAAACACAAAGAGAAATCTCCATTTTGAAATAACTCTGCTAATTTTAAATGGAATGGGGATTGTTTTTCCCTCATGTTTCGTGCTAGCATGTATTTTCTAGGACATCATATTTTGTTATCAATTTACAAAAGTATTCATCCAGATTACTACAGGGTCCTCCAGAAAATGCAGAAACAAATTGACGTTTAGAAGCCACACATTTTCTGCAGGGAGTCACATTCTGCAAACCTTACCTCCCCATAAGGATGCATAAAAATGCAGCTCCTGGGAAAAACTCTTCTCCTGGGGGAGTGGAGGAGGGATGTTGTACTATTAATAAATCAAAATGTTAGGCTGAATGCAACGTGCAGAGTTTAGGCAGGAATGATCTATTGTATTCCCCCATTTGAGAAGGAACAGCAAGACAGGCCAGACATCACCATGTTTCCTTGAAGACAACGCATTTTCCTTCAAATGTTTATTTAGGACATGTGGCTTGGGTGCCTTTAAACTAGAAGCCCCCGCAGGACCCACGTCCCAGCTCTTTAACCACCATGTCATTTCAACTGGTATGCAATGCAGTGAAGTGAAATGCTCCCTTTCCCTGTTTAGCTTTCAAGAGCAGCGAGGCGTGTTGGGGTTTTTTTTTTTTTTTTTGTTGTTTTGATTGAGAAAACCAAGTTGTGTGTCACATCGTACATTGGATACGAACAGGGAGCCATCCATCACTCTCCTGGATTCCCCATGTTTACTAAAGGATCTGTTCAAGGAGCCGTTAAAGGAGACTTAAAAGCCCCAGGCACCATCAGGAAGGGCACATTGCCCTTCATAACTTGCACAGAAACTGAACTCCAGCGACTCTCCTCATGTATCTGTCAGTACAAGGACCACGTCTAGGATGGCCTTGGACTGCCATGTCTAGATGCAGAGATTTCAGAAGGTATAAACTACGCATCAAATCTTTAGTCTGCTGTCGTGACTACAGAGCTCCCCAGGACTTCCTAGACTTTGTCAGGGGCCACTTCTGGCCCCAGAACACACAAGAAAGCAAGGCTGCATAAAGTCACCCTCACTCACGTTTCCCTCAGGCCTCCAAATTATGGGCTGCACCTCTGAGGTGCGGCTCTGAATTTCAGTCAGCCTTGACTAATGAATTGATGCTGCCTGTTTTGGCATGGAGCTCATCCCTGCAGTGAGAAACTGCTGAGAATAGGGGACTGCTTCAAGAGCAAAATTGATGCTGTGCCCGTGAGGGCGATGGAAGCCCTTGGTTCTGCACGCAGTCCCCTGCCTTTGATGCTGCTCCCAGCAGAGAGTACAGGGAAGGGACATCCACTCGCATTCCTTGCCGGGCTGGAGCCTGAGAAAATACCTGATCCCTGCAATGCGGGTCAACATGTCAGAGCGCCGCTGGCACGAGCTTAATATAAAGTCAGTGAAAAGGTACATCTGGGGGCTGTGCCCTGAGTCTGGCTCCATCCCAGGCTCACAGCTGGATAACCAGCTGCATCCCAGTTCTGAAGCGCTGCCAAGCTAGGAGTCTTTCTGCTGCCACTCCTTCTCTTTCTCCTTGCTGCTACTTCTCATTATTTTCCCTTTTTTCACACTTCTGCTGAATAAAAATTGCCCATCTGACAAAGAGCGTTACAGTCAAAATCTCATTATGGGCACAGGGGAACTCACCTTATATGCAGAGCCAACAACTGGAGTTTATTGTTAGTCTAATTAATGTTTTAACAGTAAAATCAAAATGAATCAGTTATTCTAAACACAGTTGTGATGATGCTAACATTTATAGTCCACATTATCTAATTATTGTTAATGCTATTAACAGTACAATCCAGTTTGTTAGTCACTAACTTCCTGGTCTGTACCTCGCGTCCTTCGGAGTAGCAACAGTTTGTAGTTAGCATCCTAAATTCCTCACTGGGAAGAGTATGCTGTGGATAGTCAGAGCTTCTTCCTCCACAGTCCTGGATCTGCTCCAGCTTTTCATAGTTATAGCCATTGCTTTATTAATTGGTGCCCAACTTCAGTTACAGAACATCCACTCAGGAGTTATGGAAACAACGTACATGGTATAATTTCTTTAGGGTAAAACCATGCAATTTCACAGAGCTAAGCTAACATAAGAAGTAAGTTGGACATTAATCACCTGTTGGGCAATTGCCGGTTCAGCTAAATGAAGC
>VXBZ01007174.1:111713-188699 GCA_013399135.1 Heliornis fulica
CCCCCCATGATGAGAAAGTAATTTTTTTGCAGCTTTTCATTAAAGCCTTAATCCTTTCCTTGCAGTCTGGCTGCAGGGTAGCAGAACCACATTCTTCACATTTGTAAGGAAAGACCCAAAAACAGCCTGGGATCCTGGCTCCTCTGGGTCGTTCCAGCTCTCTTAGGGACTTGGACATTGCATCTTTGTCATGGCTTTGCAACAAGGTAAAACCCAATCGAATAATCACCAGATCCTTACCTAGCATACCTCATTCCATATCATAGGAATTGCTGTTTGGTCATTGTCCTCCTCCTGCAATAATGCTTTCCCCACCTTTGGTTCCTCAGGCTTTGACAATGAAGTGTTGATGTCTATCTCAGGATCTATGGGTAAAACACACCTGAGGTTTGAGCCAGGGGAAGGTCCTTTCAGCAGGACCGTGCAAGTGCAGAGAGTATCTCTCACTGCATGGTCATGCCAGGGGGCTAGCAACTGACTCCTCTGCACAGGGAAGCTGAAGTTGAAGCCTGCGGTCCAGTTACTGTGGCTGGCAGTTTGCTCTGTAGAACTGTTCAGGATTTAAGCAAGGTCAGTTTGCAAGGAAAACTTGGCACTGGCTGAGAAGGAATCTAGAAGATACGATACCAGGGTATTTTTTAGTGCATCCCCACATCTCTTCCAGGGCAGAACCCTCTTTTTCTTGCAAAAGTGGTCATAGACACTTCATATAATGAAACTGTTGATGAAGCCAGTGGCTATTCCACATCTTTGCGCTGACAACCATAAATCTGACCTGACTTGGGGACAGTAAAGGCACATACACCAGTGCATTTATAGTGTAACCTAGTAAGATGAAAGAGTAGGGTCTATTTGCTTTGTGCTTTTTTCCCCAAGAACTTAGCAATCTCCATGAGGATGAATGCAGTTTCTTGAGTTACATAAATGGAAAAAAACCCAAACCAAATCAAAATGAAATGTAAAACTAAGTATTCCTGTTAGCTGAATTTTCAGATCCATATTACACTCACCCAGGGTGTATCGATATCAGTTCCCATGCTCAGTTTCCTAAATTACTATGCCACATCATCTATTAACTTTCACCTCATTCAGTCTGAGTGTAAGAACACCAGTACATTATCAATTCTTGAAAATGCAATTAATGTTCGTTCCAGCGTACTAATGGACCTTAATCCTAATGTGTGAAGCTTTGTACCCAACCCTCAAACAATGAAATTGTACCTAGATGGCTAGGGAATAAAAGATCTATTATACTGGCACTTCTGTTTGAATAAAGGTTATGTCAGAAACTTTAAAGACACTGATGGTTGCTGGAATATTTAGAAGCTATTTAAAATCTAATAATCATCAGCCCATAGCGTCTGAGTTATACAAATACGTATGGAAATGTAATTGAAAGCATGGGGTCTGTAAAGAAATAATGCACAAGTCAAGAGTCTAGGACACTTTATAAAGCATATTCGTCTGAGTGTCTGTTGAGGGAGGAGTAACATGGGGCTGAACAAAAAGGAATGAAGAAAGAATGTTTTCCCTCTCCATCCCAATGCCTCACATGGGAAGGCTCTTTGCCAGTCTGATTTATTTAACCCCCAACTGGAAAGACCAGCACAATGCACAGTGCTGAGTGAGAGCAGAGGTGGAACCTCTTTGGGGTTCCTCATGTCAAGAACCTGCACCTGTCACTGTGACAGAAAGGCATCTCCAGGACAGAGCTCCCTGATTCATAGGAGTGACTCCAATGGATGCATTTCCTTTTTGATTTACAGGTGACTTTTAATTAAGTATTTCTCTGGAAAGGTGTATATTTGTACTGAATTCTCACATTGGTGGCATCAAGACATTACCTACATTAATGAGATACTGGGGGAGAGGGCGAATGGAAAGGTTGACTATGAATATCATCACCTAAGGGAAATAATTTCGAAGTAAGTTGATATTTATAGTGATTAAGCAATTGTCTGAGGTTTTGATCCTTCAAAGAGGCATGAACATAAACTTTAAATCTGTGACTTGTCATACCGAAGACAGTTCTGTGACTGCAAGTGACATTGCTTTTATGTTAACAATCATCACACCTGAAGTTAGACAGGTTTTTTTTAAGCTTGGATATGCAGATTCCTTCTCCCATAAAAAGCCCAGGCTTGCTATATATTTGAGCTGACAGAGCTAAGCCAGTTGTCAGAGGCTGTTGTACAGTAAAATAATTTTTCACTCTTGACAGTTGATTAACACAGCAAGTTCCCCAAACAGCTGACCATCAGATGGTTGAGAGAAATGCCATATTTAAAGTGCTCCTTTTGTCTTATCGCCTGTCTGTGTATGGTGTGAAGGAAACAAAGAAAATTGAGCCCCCCTTCCCAAGGTCCCATCAGTTATATTTGCACATCTCCATTTAAAGAAAATAAAATATCCCTGGTGAATGACTTGTTTTGAAAATAAAGAATGGAGATTGCATGAGAAAAACTATTAGATTGCAGAGAGCTCTCTGGAGCATGAGGCATTGGGACTGGAGCACAAAATGGCATTATAAACCACAGGAGCTCACTCTTCACTAAAGACTCGTCTCAGAGTATAGAGTCCTTTGTATTCACTCCACTGAATTTATCACTGTGACCTGTAAATCAGCCATCAGGACCTACAGGCAAAGATACCCTGGACTTCAGTTGGTACTTACCCCAACTGCACGCTTAAGCTGAGATCTGTAAAGGTGTGTGTCCTCCTCTCTGCCTCTCACGGGGAAGCTGCCAGAGCTTAGCAGCTCTGCCCCTAGATGAAGACTACCCAGTCAAGAAGGACATTGCGGGAGCATGCCCTTATTTCAGCAGTTTGGACACATCCCTGCAGAGAAGAGTAAAAGGCTGTATTTCACAGCTATGATATCATTCTTGTGAGCTATATTTCAGTGTGAGCCCCTATAAAACCTCTCTTGTGACATCAGAGCTGTGAAATATAGCTGACATCAGGTGCAGAAAATTCCCCTGCAGGAATAATTGCTTCCTGGCAATTGGCATTTGAAGGACTGATCCTTTAAAAGGCTGGCACAAATCCTGTCCAGGTAACACCTCTCCAGGCAGCACTACTCAGGAAACATTACATGCAGGAGCAGAGGAATGGAGCCCTACTGTGGGATTTGGCCGTGGGGGTAATGAGACGAGCACTGGCGGGAGAGTTGGGGGGGAGAGGGAAGGGCCTGTCAAGTGATGATTTTCTTTCCCTCACGCCTCGGCAATCCATTCAGACTTCACTAATAGCAGAATCATAGGTTTGCTCATACGCTGCGCTCCCTACCTTGACCCTGGCTCCCCTATAAGGCATTCCACGTGCGCACAGCTGGAGCTGTCGTCTCATCCATCTTTTCACATCTCACTCCACGCATGGATCGGGACAGGCATGCTGTTACACGGCAGCTTGTCAGGGCGGCCGCTGCCCGGGACACTAATTAACTCACCTGGGCAGGCCCCAGCCTCCCCACAGAGCAACCTGGCAAGAAAATGGAAATGAAAACTATTGTGAGAAACATAAGCTCCTCTTTTGCATCACATCAGGGAAGATGCCCACCTGAACAGACTCCCCTCAGAGACGGGGGTTAGAGGAGTGGGTGTTGGCAGAGCTGTAAAGGACAAGGCTTGATGCAGGCCAGAATGGAGGAGAAGAGAGACTGTAAAAAAGAGCCACCTCCGCTCTCCCCAGCCTGGTGCCTGAGACTGCCCATGTCCCACTCTAGTGACCTGCATGGAAGGCCATTGCAGAGCACATCCTAAAGCTTAGTCACACTGGCTTTTTCTGTGCCTCCTCTGTGAAGGTCCTTGTGGGCAGGGGGTCTGTCCTCACTCTGAGATCTGTGTGTGCATGTGGATGCGAATATGTCTATAGTGATCTGTCCATGTCTGTCTCACAACACTCAAAGCTCTCATGATCTGCAGGGCAGATATGGTTTTCCTTACAGAAAGTAATTTATTAATGACCACTAACTAGAAACCTTTCCTCTTTTTTGGAGGAGACTACAGTGCTTCAGCATATATCTACCTTTTCCATTATTTCTGTGAATGCTAAAAAAAACTTGACTCCTTCTCACCCAGAAGTTACCTTTTTATGGTATTTTACCTTGTGAAGCAGTAAAACGGTATGGTTTGAACATTCCTGTTCCATTACCTACTATCCATCTAAAAGCTAAGTGGTATTTCTTTATAGAAAATTATTTGCTAAGAGGAACTGTAAGAGACTTCAGGTTATTTTATACAATTTATTACTAAGAGCAATGACAACCGTAATAGTGGCTAACCCGAGGCATTGTGAATGCTTTAACTCCATCAGTGTAGCTTAAAGGCTAAATTCTGCCAGGTTTACACCTTTAAAAAATGGACACAAATAATTTAGGGGAAAAAATTGACCTTTGGTAAAGAATATGCTCCAAGTTGTGGCATGGAATGCTTACAAAATAAATAATTAATCCCCCAACCCCCCAAAAATCTCTTTTCAATTTGGTATAGACCATCATTCCACAATCTTTATTTACACATATTGCAAGCTCTTATGTTGAATATTGAGATGGTTCAGAAAGAGTTGGGGGAGGGAAGGAGTATGAGGATATTGAAAAAAAATAATTCCAAAGACCATCTGTGCAAAACCAAATGAAAATTAATCAAACAATCCTCTTCTAGGAGTATGGATCTGTTTGGACTAAAAATTTAACAAAATGTTTATGAAAAATATGTGTTCTGGGTAACTCAGCTTATTCTGATTTCTCAAGATTATGAAATGTTCCAAAGCTGTTTATTAGGCATTTTTCATGACTGGTTACCTGAGACACATATATAATTTCCTCTTCCTGAATAGAAGCTCCCAGCTTTTTCAAAAACCAGAAGCACTGTCCCCATTAAACTGTGGTCCTGTATAAATGGCTTTTTTAGTGATGAAAATTATGTAGACTTGAGAGTCATCATTCTCATAATTACTTGTAGGGGCACAGATACTTAGCATTAATAATACTAGGAAGTAGCTAGTACAAACCCACAGGTAGAGAGCAATCTGGTTTTCTTTAATTTTATTTTTAGAAGTTATGAATGAAAGCATTTACATATATAGCTATTAAAGAGCCAAAACTGAATACAAACCTCTGGCTGTAGGTAACTGAGGAAATGAAAACATCTGCTGAATTTCCTTCACAGTATCAAACAAGTCTTGTATGTAGGAGATACTGTCAAATATGTAGATTTATTTCACTAAACCTTTTATCTGACCCTTCCTAAATAGAAGCCCAAGACAGCACTCCTTAAATGTGAAGGGAAAATCCTCAAGTTATCTAAGTCCAGGCGCTTCAGCCCATAACTGTAGCAACAAAATGCCTTCTGGGAAAACAGCGTGCAGTCTTGCTATCTCTTCTTCAGTGTAATAAAGTAACCTCATCAGGGCCCCCTGTCAGAAGCTAATCAGTTACATCCCAAAATCCAGGCAGTAAAAGAGAAATACCTGGTGTACCTTAGCTGATGAATGGAAGTAAATGAAGCTAAGTGGGAGAGGGAATGGGAGGAAATCCTCCCCCCACACCCAAATATCAGGACTCCTTCCTCCTGCTCCATATAGATTCACTCAGATCATTTGAAGGACCACTTGAAATGTTGTTAACTAGAAACAGACCAGCTTGTCAACAATGGCTATTACTCTTTAACTCGGACTTGTTTGCTCTAGTGATGAATATTAAGTACCTATGAAAATGCTTAAAAAGTTGTCATCTTTCTTTTCAGAAATCCTTTGAGACTGCAAAGACTGTTTAAAGAAGGAAGACGGCATGAAATTGGATTCAATGCAGTAAAGTAGGTTAGTTTGAGGGCAAGGAAAAAAGTCATTATTTAGATCATCTTGTGTTGCCATGATGAGAACTTACCATTACTTCTGGCTGCTGTTTTGGGCTGGCCAGCCCCACCAAAGTTTCTTAACTCCGTTATCCAAAAGGACTAGTGGCTTTCCAGAAAATGAAAAGGTTTTGGTATTGTCGGGAAACAGCAGGCAAGACCTCCATCGTTCCAAAAGGAGCTGGATGTGGAATCAGTTCTTTTTATTGGAGGAATACACAGGAACAGACTACCAGTATGTTGGGAAGGTAAGATCTTTCTTCATATGTACCTCTGGTTTGGTTTTAGAAACTCTAGAAAGCCCACAAAAGCAAGTCGGTAAGAACAATGCCTGCTACAACTTCTAGCTCACCTTCTTGTCCACCCAGGTTCCACTGAGAAGTAATTCAGCAGAAAGGTTGGTACACGTCAGCTTCAAACTGTAATCAACAACAGGAAGTTCCTCATACAACCAGTGAGTCCCATGGCCAATCACACACAATTATGTTAAAGATTTTCCTTTTAATTTTTGTCTGGAAATAATGCAGCTTAATTATAGGGTTGTCTAGGCCAGATTTTTAATTTTAAAGCTAATCCACATTTTTCCCCTCATGGTCATTAATTCTGCTAGAGCAAAGCTATATTAACCAGAAGAGGTTTTCATCCAAGATATTTTGGATTCAAAGTGCCCCTGTTTTGTTAAGGATTCTCTCTAACCAGAAAAAGACAACTGTTTCTCTTTTTATTCCCACTGCATATGCAATAATGTTGCGGCCATTTTCTGATGAGGTTTTGTGGTGCCACTTGAGGACTCAATGACATGACCATAATACCACAAGCTATGCAGTTACAAAGAATGGAAGCAGAATGTGCTTATACAATAAGAAGCAACAAGTAGATGAAATTTTCTAAGCTTGAAGCATGTTGACAATTATAAAAAGGGTCTGTAAAAAATACTAATTTAAAAATCAAATGATCACAGTTTAACTCCAAGAATATCCACCTCCCCAAGTATCATACTCCCATGTAGGTGACAACCTTTATGTGAGTTGTAGACCTATTGTGCCTGTGGTAAGGCTAGAGAGAGCCTACACTGCCCAAGGTACCATAGTCTATGGGAGATTCTCTTGCAGAATGCAGAAATTATGCTATTGACGATGACATTCAAAGCAGAAACAATACAGCTTCATTTTCCAAACTAAAATGGGAGTGCGTCTGATCTAGTTTGATCTCTCAAGCCTCTTAGCAAAGGCTGCAGATCACAGTGGTTTGACATTTTATCTCCCTCTGCAAGCTTCTGAGCATTCCCATGAGAAACGGTGGCTGCTTTTCTTGCCTGCCAATCAGCTGTCAGTCAAAGTTGTATGTGACACTCCTTCCCTGCTAAATGGCTGCAAGGCAGGATTCAAATGAAGAGCTACTCAGCCGGTGTAATACTCATAGAGCTCCGACCAGGATAATCAGCATTCATGAAGGGTACCATTGAGCCCAATCTACAGGAAAAAGCCAAAGGCAGAGAGTCCTCAGAGAGGAGAAGTAGAGAGGGAAGATAAGAGGGTAAGAATAAAGGCCAGAAGAGAGTAAGAAGCAAGAACTAGAAAGACAGAGGTGGATGGAGAGGAATCTTTACAAAGAGAAATCAAGATAGAGGAGAGGAAAGGGACATAACATGGGGGTAGAGGATCGGAGCTGGGAGAAAAAGGTTACCTAAAGAGCACAAATAAAAACAGAAGATGAGACAGTGAAGGAAAAATACATTAGGTAAGAAATGTGGAGTCAAGGGGGAAAAAAAAAAACGAACAAAAGACAGCAGTCCCACACACACTCCCCTTTTTCACAGTCTGCTTGAGGTGGTCAGAATAATGTGGATCTCTTTCTCCAAAGATAAATCATATGATGCCGTAACTGGTCCTACAGCCTGTCATTTTCACAGTGAATTTTGACATTAAATCTACTCAACCCCAAGTCCCCCATTCTCTCCACTGCAGAATTTGAGTAGAAGCTTCAGAGGGACTGATGGGGGAGTGAATAGTCCTGCAGGACAAGTTTGCTGAGAGACACTTATAAGATGGTCTAGTTGGACCAGAAAATGATGAAAGTTTGGACTGGAGTCATTGAAAGAGAAAAAAATGCGGATGCTATTTTTAGAAGTTGTTCTTCTGCCTAGTGGTATTTAAATACACTTAGTATTACAAAGCATAGAAATGACATGTAATGTATAAATGTCATTGATTCTGTGTCCCTGGGCTGTTCACAAGTGGCTTTTCACACGTCTTTCAAATGCCAGAACTGCTCACACCCTTGTACTTGAACAATTAGCCAAGAGGCATGGAAGAGCAGCCATTTATTATTAGAGAAAGTTGAGCAGTAACATGAGGATAAATGATAGAAACAGCTGAATTTCTTCAAATTGAGGTAACCAGGCAATTTAACTGAGCAATTAAACTCAATTGTGTGGGCAAATGAGGATAATGAACATGTTTATAAAGCATATTTTTTCTAACAGGACTAACCATTAACCTTAAACCAAAAATAGTAGGAATATTATTGGTTACAGTCTTTTTGTTCTCTTAAATCATAAAGAAATGTTAATGTTAACTTTTAAAACAATAGCAATATGTGTATGTAATGGGGAATTGTGTTTATGTCTTACTGTGTAAGCAGTCAGACCTGGAATCTTCTGGAGTTTTCTGTTTATTTGTTAAAGATGTTGGGCATGATCATCATAATTATTAAAATGATTCCATATAAGTTATGAGAAAAATATTCACTTAGGCTGTTTTTATTTTTGTCTTTTCATTTGTTAATATCTCTTTAATTCAAACATATACATCAAAATTTGAGATACCGGAAAACTGTTGTGAAAGATTCTAACGAAAAGCATTATTTCTAAAAACTACCCAAATTATAGTCATAACTGTAACTGTTTATACTACAAAAAACCCCACATTTATATCATAATAGCTTTTTAGAGAGAAGGGGAAGAAAAGTGAAGGGGAATGCATTCAGGTTTGAGATAATAAAAAGGAAAGATAATCTTGCTGAAAATATAGTTCAGGGCAGCACTGAAGACATTGCTAAAGCATCGTCTGAGCCCTGAACCAGAGCACTACTGTCTTCCATACCATATATACTCTATATCCAATGGCCCCAAATGCTTTCCATCCTTTAGGAGATAATTGCCTAAGCACAGAGAAAAACAAAGCAGGCTTCTCTTTGGTATCCATGGGTACTGTCAGCTATTAAAAAGTGCTCCCCAGTTTTGTATGCTACACGCTTTACTGTCAGCCTAAATGTGTTGTGGTATCACACTGAACAAGAATATATGGCTGTCAACAAGAAGCTCCCAGCATTATTGATACAAGTTGCGTGCTGTGCCTCTGACAACAGGTCCACCATTTTATTATCCAGTCCTTGTATTCTGAATTTCATTCCTATCCATGAAATAAGAAAATTAGAAATTCACACTTCCGATCTTGGCTATTCTCTAACACTATAAGAAACTTGCAGAAAAGTTCTAGACTGGAATTATTCATTGCGCTGCTGAATAACTTGTGAACTACAGCTATTCATTGAAGTGTGATTGATGGGCACAGTGACATTTTAACCTGAAGATATCTTTTCTTCTGGTTCAGAAATTATGACACTTGGCAGGGACTCAATCCCAAAATAAAATAAAAGGATTATATGAGCATCAGAGTAGAGAAGTGCCCGGCTCTTCTACCTAGACAAAATCTGCAACATTTGAGTTGGACCAAAGCGATCTAGCTGTACTTGGTGTCTGCTCAGTACAGTGTTAAAGGGCTGGGGTGAATGCACCTCTAAATCACAGGCAAACAATGAAGTGGTAGTGCAGCTGTATATAGAAATATATGCTATGTTCCCTAGAGGTCCACAGGTATTCCTGGGCGAAGGAGTGAAAAAACCCTACCCTGTTCCGAGATTATACTCAAAGGTATAGTTACCATTTGTATGCACTTGATGTCTTTGCACAGCTCTTCCATTGGCTACATAAAATCCAAGCACTGGCATCCATCACCGAGTGGTCTTGTCAGAGCACAAACCTACAAATCATTGTTACATAAAAGGATGGGATGCCTCTTTATTTTAGACTACAGAAAGATCGGAACAAGTCTTAAATCTTACTCATTAACCCAGAAACAGCTTCTGGCAGCTTGAAGTGGAAAGGAGCAACTTGCTTTCCTGATAACAACAGGCACGACAGTTTTGTCACACTCTGTCTGTCTGGCACTAAAAGGAAACTTCCAGACATACTTTTCATTTTTGCTGAGTCTTATTGATGTTCATATAGTTCAAGCAGTATTCTCGCCTGGAAGCTATCTGATGTTACTACCTGTACAACCCATCATAAACAATCATCCTCTGCTGACAACTCCATTTTTTAAGGAAGATAAAGTCAAAGTCCTGCTGCCATGTGGCTAGGCAAAACAGAAAGGATACTGCATTACTCTAGGCAAAACCAGAATCCTTTTGTTTGGTGTTGAAAGAACTGCTGGGAAAGATAAGTTTCCCTCTGTCAGGAGTGGTTTAAAGTACTGTTGATCCTGTGTTGGAGGAGGGGGAGGTGCACTAAATGATACCACAGACATAGATACCGTAGACAGCACTTTTACTCCTTTTGCCTGATTTTACTTCTGGCTACAACTATTCTGAAGGCAGGCAGAACTGTTCCTTGCAGTGTACTTCACCCGAAGCAAATCAAACAAAAGGTAGAATCTCTTCAAGTTGTTGCAAAAAGTGGGTCTAAGTCACATACTGAGACAAAACTATCTGGCTGTGAGCACACAAAAGGGGCTATTTAGACAAGGAAATTGTTGTCATGTAATACAATCAGAGTATTTCCAGAATTTGAGGCAATAATTGTCCCTGTTACTCCAGTGGTTAAATGGTATTAGATCTTAATTGGATGATGTGATAACTAGCAAGGGAAACCTTTTCTTTCTCTTATAACTTCAGTACACTAGCATTCTCTACTTACCAAAATTTTTCGTACCACAAAAAACAAGATGTGAAAAGTCAAACAAAAATTACTCTTTCCATCTGCACTGCACTTTTAACATCCTTTTTGCAGTTCTTCTGACAAACACTTGCTCAGAAATTTTCTTTACCTTGTAACTTGAACTATGATATACACCCAATGCCTTCAGTTTCCTGTTCCAAACATAGTGACTATTTGTTACCTTTATGAGGCCCAAGACTAAAAGTTCCACTTGTGGCTTCTATTTAATCGGGTTGTCTACTCAAAATGGTTTTCAATTTATTTTGATGCTTATAATATCCTCTGTCCAAATCTAGATTCTGCACTCTGCTTCCAGGAGAAACAGCAGCCCAAGAGCCAGGCTTTAAGTATCAGAAAGACCTCTCTGTCCTGAACAATTTCTAGCCTTGAAGTGTCTTGCAGCAAAACTGGAGCCAGCCATCAGTCATCCCTAGGTTGCATCCATCAAACTGGGGTGCTTTGGGGGTTGCAGTTGCAGTGCTATCCACAGTATATATACAGGGCTCTGGGCTGGACACCTGTCCCTGGTAAATCCTCAATGATCTTCTTTCACAGCTAAATATGCACATGAAATTTGACTTTCCACTGTGCCTCTCAGAGGACCTCCGCACCCTTTACTATGCAGAAAGATGAGGACTAAAGTTTTGCACCTTTCCAGATTTAGTCTCTCTCCAGTGTGCCGTCTGTGTGAGGGTGTCGTGGTCCTCTAAGCAGCACTAGCAGCTGTATGCACCACTCTCTACAGAGGAACTTCTCTTGGCAGGGCACAGTGCTTTTGTGGGTCCCTTATGGTACTCCGGCCGTTGTTCCTGACAAGAAAGTCATGAGGTCCTTTACGCATACCAATATCAGTTAATTGCAGTGATATGTTTAACTCTGTGACAAAGAAGCATTAAGACCAGCCTTTTATACATGAGGAAAACGATGTACAGGAAGGTTAAATGACCTTATGCACTGCTAAAAGTCAGACATTTCTAAACTGAGATTTTAAATAAAAAACAGAAACCTTATCCCCTTTCTCCAGCCAAGTTTAAATGGTTAGGTCACCTGCCTCCCGCTTCAATAGGCTGAATACTTGTCATTCTCTTAAAAGGTAGAACAAATGCCATGGTGCATCTCCACTTCCTTTATTCCTCATCCATCATTCATATTTTATGTTCCACCACTTGACTTTCCCAACTGCCCTTCATTCCTATATTGAATTGCACACACATACACACACTTGTCTTATATTCCTCTTTGAAAGATTTACTGGCACTGATAGAAGTTCTCTGTGCTGTTGGTCTCTGTGGAATACAGATACCTCTGAAATGAGGGACAGTTGAGAGGGTAGAGGCCTAGGATGACAATCCAAAAACAGCTTGCAGATTTTAAACTGTCATATGGGATCTAAGAAAGGATATAATGAGAAACGGGTGGGATGGGCAAGAGTGTTACACAGAAATTGAAAAGGCAGGAAATATAGCATGGTTAATGTTTATGATCATCATAATTGTGAATCTACTTGGCATCATCCTTGTATCCAAATATATTACACAATATAAGAGCCTTACAACCATCTGTTTCAAACGGAGCACATTTCCTACATTATGGCGTGTGATAGTACTTACAGTGTAACGGTACATAACCTCCTGCCCTTCTTCTCATTCTACCTAGAGCAGCAAGCAAATCCTAAGCCAATGTTTGTATTAGTTTTGGGGGGTGGGGTTGTGTGTCCCAAACTAAGGAATTTTGTTTTCCATATGCTACAGACCTGCTCAGACCACTGCTTACATTTTGGGTCACATCTTTTCACAGATCATTCTGTCCTATCCTTGTCAGCAATCTGCATGTCTTCTTAGATTGTATGCCCTTAGACTTCTGGCTATATTAAAATAGCTGAACACATTAATCTTCCTTCCCAGGGATCGACTGCAGGTGAAGTTCATGCTTTATTTTGTGTTTCTTAGATCACTGGTCTTTGGAGCTGTGATCGCTATTTTCTTATTTGTTTGTATAGCACAGTAAAATCCTTCCTGTAAAGCTGCAATATCATGAATATAGAACTTGCAGGCTAGCAACTGAAAAAAAAAAATCCCTTTTGCAGGCTCAAGACAAAGAACCATTGTTATCCCATCATTTGTTGTTTGCAGTTGGCTCACCAAAATATAAAACCGTAAAGCTTAGAGAAATCTCTTTATTAAATTAAACTCGCGTTGCCTGTGACTCCCTTCTCTTCCACTGCCATTTCCCTCACTGGTGAGCCCAGGTTCACAGTGGGGCAGCAGCAGACTGGGAGCCGTGGCCAGTCAGTGTAACATTTCAAAACACAAACTGAAAATGTGTTGTGATGTGAATAGCTGCTGTTGATCCGTATGTGCTAATGCAGACTGTGGCTTGCTTTCACCATTAACAGGGTGAAACAAACCTCAGCATGCACTTGCAAGTACTTCAGGGTTCAGTGAAGCTTGTAGCTATCACGAAAGTCTGAGCTGGCGGATAGAGGAAAGGAAAGAATCACTCTCTGGAAGGAAAGGAAAAAAAGAATCAGTCCTTTCTCTCTTCTAAGTTCACAAAAGAACTCTGAAAAACAGAGGCTGTAAAGAAATAAAACACTGAGGGAGCTGGGACTTAAAAATGTACATTAAAAGAAAGAGGAAACAGATCAGCAAATGCTTATGCTGGAACGATCATTCCCACTGTTTTATTTCCCCAGTTGTTTATTTTAGAGTCCTATCATCCAAAGAAGACTGCAGCCCTTCTATCCCCACCTTGGACGACTCCAGAAGAGATCAGCTGGAGTGGCCACTGTGTATAGGGATATCGACTTTCTGGCACTATGTCTTCCTTTGTGAAATGTCAAGGGATGTTTCACCATTAGTTCTCTCTTGGAACAAAGAAGGTTTTACTGTCCCACTCAGGCTCATATAATAACAATTTACTTGTCCTTAGCATGTTTATCAGCTTTGCCCATACCATATCTTTGTATTGGAAGACAACATCAAGTCATTTGTATAACTTCTGTGTTTAGCATCATGCTATCGTTAACGGAAAGTGAAGTTCTCCCTAAAAGGCAGAACCGAACAACATAACTGCATCTTTGGCTCTGTGACACGCTCTATGCTTCCTCCTACCTAGTAGCTCTTGCAATCAAGCTGATCAGGGCACTGGCAGAGGATTTAAAGGGCATGCAACAGAGGTGTCAGAGCATTCATAGTTTCTTTCCTCTCCATGCTCTTTCTGTGGTTTTACACATTTCAGGTCAGTTGCTTAAAGCAGAGTTAGTGCTGCTTACAACTGTGAAAATTCCTTGCAGGATGTCCTGTACACATAGGGAAAACAACTGCCAAGGGGCTTGCAGGCCAAGAGTTAATGCCCAGTGCTTATCAATATATACTCATGGCAACTGTAAGCTGCTGTGAACTTGAGCTTCCTGCTACTTCCAAGTAACAAAGCCTGTCAGGATCTATTATCGTTCACCCCAATAAACCCACCTTATGCAAACATATGAAGCAACACTGACCCCCAGTATCAACCCCTGAGAAACATCATTAGAACTCAGCCTCCAGTCAGACTTCATACCACAAATCACAACAGTCTCAGCTTGGCTATCCAGCCAGTTTTCTTCCCACGCTATTGGACTTTTATGCAGTCCATACATCACTGTCATGATACAGTGGGAGATTGTTGCTAAAGTCATGCAATATCCACTGTTCTCTATTTGTTCACGGTGCCATCCATGCTGTCACAGAAGGCAACCAGGTTATTTAAGCACTGGTTGTTCAAAATCACCTTAGTTTTCTTCATGTGTCTGGATTTAGCTTCCAAGCAGCTTTACTTCATAACCTTCCCAGGAATTGAGATACAGCTGGCCAGTCTCTCATTCCCAGACCCTTCTTGCTCTTCTCTAGAATGAGTGTGACTTTATTGTCAGAACCTTCTCCAATGACTAAGACTTTTCAGACATCATAGAAAGAAAACATTGCATCACCATCCCAGGATGCACCCAGTGTTGTTCTACAGAACTGAGTTTGTCCAGTTTACTTAGAAGGTTCCTACTTTATTGGTTTTGTCTGCTGTGGATAATGTCACGCTTCACTAGAATTTTCTGCTAGGCTCAAGAATCTTTGGGGCCTATGGGCAAACTGCAGTTTCAAAAGCCTTAGCAGTTCTTCTTTATTCATGAGTAGTAGGTCCAACACAACGCATCCCTCCAGTCTATTCATCAATCATCTATGTCAAGAAATTGTCTTAGGACATTCTGCAGAAACCTGGGCTGCTTGCTCGCAGACACCAGCATGATTAAAGTTCCCCATGAGTACTATGACCTGCAATCAGAGATTCCTCCATCTGTCTAAAGAAGGCTTGATCTACTTTATCTCTTTGAGCAGGCAATCTGTAGCAGATGCCTACTGTGATGTCTTGTGTTGGTCTGTCCTCTTATTCACAAGGTCTTGACTGATTTGTCATATGCTCCAAAGCTAAGCTCCACCTACCTGAGCTGATCTTTTCCTAATCCACTTTATTGCCTTCGTGGCCCGGCCTTTCTAAAGGGCCTAAATTCTTCTCTTGCAGTTTACATCCTGAATAATGCACATTGAGGAACACTCATTTGAAAGAATGATCTACTCAAAGGCAGCCTTGTCTAAGGTATCCCATATTCCTAATGGAGCAGCCTTCCTCAAAAGGGTCCTACTGAGATTTAAATACACAGCCTTTTAGATTGTACCTTCTGTCTCACACAAATCCTTAATTTTCTGTTTACAGAACACAAACTTTTGGTTAAAAAAAAAGTTAGGGTACATGACAGCATGGAGATATTTTTTCCTTTCCCCAGATGAACTGTAGAACTAGATGATCCAGGCATGCAAATAGATTAACAACTCAAACTAAACCTGTGGATATGAATTAATTTCCTTCTTCGTTTAAACCTGAAAGTAGGTTATCATTTGGCTCAGTGTTTGTCCATAACCACCCGCCCTCCCCTCATCTCCATTCCCTTACTCTCCTCCTTACCACACACACTTTTATATAACATATAAAATTCATACACATATTTCAGGATTTGATTGTCAGCATCAAGTGCTCAGAATATCAAAGGGTCACCTTTGTCAGTAAGCAAAGGATGAGCATTTGCTTTCAAGCGCATCCATCAGGGAGTAGTCAGAAGCTGTTACTTGCCGAAGAAGCCTGATGTTTTATTCAACTATATCCCAGTAAAAACATTTCTGGATATTAGGTCAAGGTTTTTTTCTGTTTTGTTTTGTTTTCTGAGTTCATCTTTAAAATATATTATCCCCTATACCCACAGGATAATAGATGTTTTCACTGAATTAGAAATGTACTTGTTCATACACCATAATTAATGTTCTGTATTTGCCCACCATATGATTTTAAGGTATTTTTGAATGTTCATGAGTCCAAGGAAAACGTTCTCTCAGTGATTAAATGTATAATTCTGACTACTGCTAAAGCACAAGCAACTGTACCTGGGTAAATTCCCTGAGAAATCAAAGCTGGGCATATAATACAGAATTATTTCACTAACTATATATATGACAAAATTTAGAGATTAAGGGACATACAGTAAAACAAATTATTAATCATAGAAGTACATGTTTCTTGAATCCACTCTTTTCTGGACAAAAATAATAAAGAAGTTGTCCTAATTTCAGTAGAATACCTGCTGTCATCTAGTACTATGCTATTCCCTTTTTGATTGAATAATGCAGTACGGGACAGAAATCCCACTACAGTAACTTGGAGACCTTCAAATTAATGAAAAATATTGAGAACAAACCCACAGAAGTATTCTGCCATAAAATACCTGGGTACACAAGAAAAGTCATATGATTTGGGTTTTTTTTTTCCCCTGTGTAATTTTTAAAAGATGAGATATCTACCTGGGCCTTCTGGCTTACTGAGTATCTTTTCTAGCAAAGAGGAAAATGGGATGTACTTCATATATATTAATTATTAAGCTTAAAGAGTGGAGTTACATTAACCATGTGCTAGGTACTTTTTCCTGTATGCAGAACCATCTTTTAGATATACAACGCTATCAGGTTATTTGAAGTATTTTCTCTTACTGGAAAAAAAGGCTAGTAAAAAAAGTAGGGGCTCTTGAATTGTATACATAATTTTCATTGGAAAATGGGGGTTTAGGGAAGAGGTTTCCCAGCGAAGGATGCATCCCTATGAGAAGTCATTATATTGCTATTTAAAGTCATTACAAGTTAGGCACGTGATTTTTCCTTAACCTCACAGATCACCCAGTAGAAGTGAAAACACATGCATTTTTTTTTACTTTACCACAAATTCTGCAGTCTTAAGGACACCTTCAAATATTTTTCGAGCTAATAGAGCCATCCCCAGAGTACAGAAAGTCTCCCATCTGCCCCATCCCTTAGCTAACCTCTGACACCAGTAACCTTCAGCTGGTGGATAATAACAAACACCTAAGAGGAATAATCTTCTTTAGCATTATGGTTGGATTAGGCATAGGACATCCCCATACCCTCTAAATGCAGCAGGCCTTGGCAAAGCTACACGCTTGCTAATCTTCACAGCAGTTAAACAATCCTCACTCTTTTCACAAACTAGCAGAATAAATTACACCCAAGGCTCTCAAATCATGTTATAATCATTACACACAGAACTGGACGTTGTTAACAACCCACATTTTGCTGCAGGGAGAATGTAAAAGCATCAAATAGTGATCTGTCTAAGATCAGACAGGAAGAGTGTGACAAAGACAGTATTAAAACCTGCCAGTCCTGTATTTGTGGCTATAAGCCTATCTTTAACTTACGTACCTGGTGTTTTGTCAGAGACACTTAAATTTGCTTCACTCCTCATTTGTTTGTTGTTTTTTTTTAATACCAAGGAAACCATCAGTGATGCCTCAAACTAATTTTCCCATGTAATATTTAAGACTCACATTTGAATCCAATGACTGACTATTCAGTTATGGTAGTAAATTTCCAGTGATGAGAATGTCTGTTTCCCAAAACTGACTTGTACAGCTATTTATGACTTTCAAGAATTGAAAGGCTCAAATTCTCATTCCTGAACACTGAAGTGTATATACTATGTAAGGTAGTAATATTTAATCTTGACTAATCTTCTGCTCAGATATTTATGTAAGAGTTTTCCTGGTACCTGAGGTAGGACATGGCAAATGCAGGGGTAGCTAAGTCCTTTATGCTTTTTTAGTAAGTGAATACTGGTACCTCAACTAAAAGTATTCCTCATGTCTACCAGGTACTGTTACTACCACACAGTTTACAAACACTGGCAAAAAGTGGTCAGCATGGCAAACAGTACTTTTAAAACTGTTTTAAAACAGGCCAACTGAGTTGGCCCTTCCAACTCAGGATTTTCATGATTCTTTAAGAGAAAAATAAAAAGATGTCTCCATACTTTTGTGAGAGTAATTGTAGAAATCTGTGTGATGCTCTTTGTTTACTATCACTGCTGTTTAGCTGGAGAGGACTCTAATCTTTCAGACCTGCTGTAAGTAAAACTGGGAAAATTCCATTTACAAACAAGGATTAATTTTTAATTTTTTTTAAGTGAGAGGTGAGTTATTCCTCAGAGGCAGAATTGTTTCGAGTTCTTTAGAGTCCAAAAGGCAGATTGGCTATCTTTCTTACTGTTATACAGTCATTCAAATAAAAGCAAGAAGTTAGATAATATGAAATTGATGGGCCTATATGTATAGAGGTCAGACTCAAACCACAGTCTTGTATGCCTTATAAATTGAAGACCTGTTTGTCTTTGTAAAAACAGACTTTGTAAATTCCAGATATAACTGTGCTTAGAGTCAGTAGGAAGAAAAACAAGTAAAACTGCATTACCCCAGAAACGCTGAGCTGCACACAGCTTGGAAGAACATCAAGACACCTTTACCTAGTGTGCAACTTTGCTGAATATTCATTAAGATCTGTTAACGAGATTCCCCTAGAGAAAAGGGCCAACAGAATAAGGGACCTTTCTAGTATGAGGTGCTGCAGGGCAGGATGAAATTTCTTGTGACATTGTCCCTGTTTAATCACAGTGAAGAGCAGCAGCAGTTGGAGAACCCAAGAGGGAAAAGAGTTGATAGGCCCTAGGCAATGTTGAAAGGATTGACGCTTCCCAATTGATTTTTTGCAAAGCTGATTAGCTGTGGCTGCATGTTTGCACTTCAGGTTAGAAAACCCATTTGTGATTTTGAAGGGTGTGTAATAAAGGTGTGAGTCACCAGAGTATGGATGTTTATCCTTATCTCCCTACCTTTAAAAAAGAACAATAGGTTCCCAACTGCTGTTAGGGCAGCCCATTCCCTAAACCAAGAATGACACCACCAGCCAAACGGTTGTCCCTGTCTATCTCGGGCCATGCAGTTTCAGAAAAAGAGAATGACCCGAGCCTTTCAGACTGCCTGGAGGGTCTGAAGCGGGTGGTGCTCTTTGCCTCTTGTCCCTGATCACACCACAAATTCTTCCTGCAGGGCTCTTTGCCTCAATTTCTTACACACACACCCCCTTTATTTTTCATTCCAGTACCCTTTCTTACTACAGTGCCCTTTCTACGTTTTGTTTGCTTGTTTTGAAATCAGATGCTACCATCTCTTATTCTATTTGCCTTTTGAATACCTGGTTGCTTCTGAATCCTGAAATGTTCTTAGTGCTTTTTCACTCATTCATCTCAAGTTGTTCAGCAGCACAAAACTGTCTTTGAGCCTCCCTTAGTGTCATTCATTCACGGGGAATAGAATGGCACTCCTACTTTAGAAAGTGAATGAGAAAGATCACTGACATTTTGATACTCTCAAGAAACAGAAAGATAGCATTAGCTTGGAGTTTTTTCTTTTCTGAGATGTGTATTTTTTTTATTCCTCCTATAGTTCTTGCTATCAGGACAAGATTTATTTTTTTTTTTCAGATGATACTGCTGTTACTGAACACTTATGTCTGACATGTAGCTTTTCCCTTTTGCAGCAGTTGGAATTTTAGCATACTTTTTTTTTTTAATCTTGTAGACTTTTTTTTTCTTTTTCTTTTTGAAATCTCAGGGTTAGAGCTATGAACCAGTACTTAAGTTAAAAGAGGCTCTTAGGGGGCATTACTAGTTTACCCTTACCCTGGTATATTCTGAGGTGGTTATCCAAATAAAACATTTCATTTGCGTTTTTACAGTTCGAGTATTAGATCCCTGTATCCTTTTCAAATGTGTTTGTTGTGTTTTGGGTTTGTTTTTTTTAACTGAGTTTTTCTTCTAGTATACATGATACCATGGAATCAGGCCTGATATGGTTTCCTTAAAAAAAGCAAAAAAAAGGACTTGCTGATGTGAACCTTATTAAAAAAACATTGTCTGTTATGCACTATTATATTAATAAGATTCCACAGCTGAATAAGCCAGGGTTTAAGGTATTTCTGGTTCTGCTAGACAAACTTTTATAAACAAGTCCTCCTCCCCTTCACCCCAAACACTCCAAAATGCAGAAATATCATATAAACTCACTAATACTTCAGTGTTCTATTTCATCAGTTTGCTACATATTAAATGTTTGCATGCCTGATTTCAGTACTAAACCTTATCCTGTGTTGCTGACCAGTACCATACAGGAAAAAATTGATGCTCTTCAAATTGGAAAGAGTAGAAACAGGATAAAAATACAATGTTCTTGAAATAGGAGGTATTAAGAATAAATCAAATACACAATGACTGGTCATAAATTAGAAACAGCAAAAGAAGGAGAAAAATTTAAGTTTCTGTCATGGGATGACAGGAAGAAGCTATTTTAATATGGCAATGACAATGGCAATGGCTTGTACTCATCTCTAATAGAGATAGGAAAATATTAACATCATTGTTCAAAGACCCATGTCCATTCATACAGAAGAAAGACCAATTGAAATACAGCAATTATAGAATAATGACTGGGATCGTCAGCCCTTCATATCTGGATTTTTCTTCATGGGCTCATTTTGGAGTTCACTTGAATTGAAAACAGGAGATTGGGCTGGTAAACAGGATTCCAGCTGAGGACTCAGAGGTACCTATTTTGCAAGTGAGGACTGTATATAGGCTGGTAGCCTAGCAAAGAAAAATAATGAGAGCATATGGGATTATTAGCTATAAATGTTGGATGAGGAAGAATGTATGAATGTGAGAAGGTGTTCTTGAAAAATTAAAAACAATGCTGGCACAAAACCAGCAAATCTAGTCTAAACAAGGGGTTTTTTTAATCACCAGAGTGGTGATTCCTTCAAACAGGAACTGTGTACCTGTTGCATTTTTTTCTTCACTAGGCATAGTGGGAAGCAAGCAAGTTGAAACTGCATTAACAAAGTGAAACACTCAGGAGCTGGCCACACTGAGCCATATTCAGGTTCACTGTATTTACTATAGTATAGTAACTCTATTTACTCTAGTAAAATAATAATATTTTCTGTAGTTAACTAAAGTATTCTATAAACCATGACATCTGTAAATTAAGAAAGTGATGAACAATGAAGGCTGCTGATTGCTTAGGACAGCAGATGAGGGGTTAGTGAGGAGATACAAGAGTGAGAATCTACTTTAGGTGCCTGTTGTAGCAGTCTAAGAGTGTCCGTGTGGAAGCGCTGTTTTTGCCAGCTGTATATCTGCAATCATGTTACCGTGATGTTGTGAAGCTGGGTGTTTGCATTTCATTTTAATCTTGTAAAATACTTTTTGTGTTGTTTTGTTTTCTTTGAAAATGACAGTGCTTGAATCTTATTTCAAACTCCAAGTCTTCAGCTCTTTTGAGGAAGTAGAGTATAAATCTTCATAAAATTTTCAAAATGCTTTGTACAAAAATAGAAAGGAATCACCTTTTTCAGGTTCTCTGAACAAGAAGAATCAGAAGCACACCAGCATCTTTCTCCCATGTCTTCCAAATTAAGTTTCTCTATGTATGCATCTCTTCTCCCATTTTTAACAGAAATTTAAGTTCTTGTTTTGAAATAGTCTCTAAAGGTAGGTGCCTAAGTCTTGCCATAACCTTGCAGATACCTGACATAAGCAGATAAATAGCATCAGTGCTCTAGCCTCTATTTCTCTCCACTGGCCACCTCTAAGTAATTTTTAAATCCATTAACTGATTTCAATTAAATTTTATTGAGGAATAAAGTGTCAAAAACATTTTCATATACTGTTTGGAAGAACAGTAGCTGAATAAGCCAAATAAACCTGCATTATGCCCTGCCTGTTTGGTCAGCTGGCTGTTCTCAAAGAAACAGAGATAAGCTGCCACCAACCACATCCCATGCTGTCTCTTCTCCAGACAGTATTTAGGGAACAGAATAAGTAGCAGCATTTTGTAGTCAAGAGGACACAGGCTACATCAGGAAGTATAAAATACCATACAGTGGACTTAGTGATACGAGAGAGAGCAGGATGCTATGCCTTAGGAGTGAATCAGATAAAGAGGTTATGTTTTATGTTCCATGAAAGGAACCAGAGCTTAGCATAATTCAGGCCATAAGAACATGGCACATGCGTCCACAGGAAATCACACAGAATCACAGAATATTAGCAGTTGGAAGGGACCTCAAAAGGTCATCCAGTCCAACCTCCCTGACTGAGCAGGATCACCTAGATTAAGTCACTCAGGAATGTGTCCAAATGGGTTTTGAATGTCTCCAGAGGAGACTCCACAGCAGCCTGTTCCAGTGCTCTGTCACCCTCACAGTGAAGTTTTTCCTCATGTTTACATGGAACTTACTATGCTCCAGCCTGGACCTTTTTCCCCATGTCTATCACTGGCCATCATTTCTGGTGATGCTAGATCTCACTGTGGATCCTGTGGCATGTATTTTAGAAAAAAAAAAGAATCTCCTATGGCTTGAAAAAAATTGTGTAGGCATTTGCTGTGATAATACATGATATAGTATGTGTATATATAGATATATGGAATACATATATAGTCTTTCAGGGATATTTTTTGTGCATTAGGAAGAAGACTAAAATTTCAGCAAAATATACGTGAAGACTTATTAGTTAATGTGTAAAAACAATGACATTTGCCTTTTAACACAGAATTGAGAAGTGGAGCAACAACTTTAGAGCTTATTATTTGATGATATTAATGGTATTATGATATTAACTGAGGAGGTTGGTTGATGCTGTAGAGATACAGAGCACCAGAAGAGACCCAGAACAGGGCAAGGTTGTTACTGTTCTGAAATAGAAACTGCGTGCAGTATTGTAGTATTAGCAGTTTCATTTTGAGTGCTTTAATTTTTCTGAATACTGCAGCATTGCACTGCATAACCTCAAGCAGTACATGTGGTTCAATTTGTTCATTGCTAGATGGGAGACTGCTGTTTGGTTCTAATCAGTTTGGAGCAAAATCATGTGCTCTGAATACTGCCAAGGCTAAACTCATGATTTTCTTTGTTAGGCACCTACCAACTGCCTACCTACTATTTTAACAATTAGTCTTATTTTATTATTTCATTAGGAGACCAGAATGTGTCAGGAGACAAAAATGTGACCTCAGCAACCCCAGAATATTAAGTTCCTCTTATAAATACAAACAAATAATAAGATGCAACAGGCACTTATTGCTGAATAATTGTAGGTTAGTAGTTCTGTGTACATCCCAAGGTCAATTGACTTTAAACTTTGCAGAGGTTCAGTAACTGCTCTGACATCCAGTGAGTAGGGTGTTCTATTTACAACAGGAAACAGAATTTGATCTGCAGGGTGGATGGAAAACCATCTTACCCACCAAATTGCCAGGTATCATAACCAGAAATATGACATTTGTGGGAGTTAAACTGCAATTTACAGCTGTCTTGGATAACCTAAAGACACTTCATAAATTAGATTAAATATGCTGTTTAAATCAGTGTTACAGAGTGAGGTAGAGGACAGATGTTATTCCATTCTAGAGAATATCCACAGCTATAAAAGTACATTTTCAGTACAACCTTGTTACAAATATGCATGCTAGAAAGCTTCTTCTCTCTAATGTATTCCATTTAAACACACAAAGAAGTTAGACCTTAACCTATTAAAATGTATGGGATCTCACTTTCATTATACATTTTCAGCACTGCTGTTTTGTACAGTTTCGTACCATGCCAAATTTAGCAGAGATAGTTAGAAAAGGGCCCTGAAGCACCTGCAGCCCCCCAACTGTTCCTGCCCAGCGCCCTGGGGCCACCCCACCTGTCCACAGCCCAGAACCCCATGTCAGCCCCTCAGGGTTCCCCAAACCTTCCTAAAGCCCAGCATCCCATGTCTGCCCTCCAGGGCTCCCCAGATGTAACCAGGACCCCATGTCAGTTCCCCAGGCCCATCAGCCCTGCCCCAGTGACACCACAGTGGAGACAGTCTTCTATATCCTACAGACTTGCCCTGACCAGCCACAGGCCCCCTGAGCTGAGCCCACTGACAGACTCATGTCCCAGCCTGGCCTTGGCCTGTCATCCCCAGGGAGGTGCCCCATGCCTGGGGCTGCCCTGCTCCCAGCTGGGACACTGGGATAGGCCACAGTAACCAGGCCCTTCCATCACCCACCAGGGGATCTGCCTTTCAGCTCAGTTCAGACTAACACACTAACACTGCTTTTGTTTGTAAGTGCTGTCGTGATTTGGGTGTATAGCTCATGTGTAATATCAGCAACAGCCAGTAATGAACTGTACAGTTTAATGCCAGATGGATCTGTTGTTTTCATGCCATCTCAGTTTATAGTCTTATTGCCAAGGCACATGGAATACGTCCTTAAATTCTTCACATGTGCTTTGCTGAATTCCTCTGTATGTAGCATGGGCCCAATTCAATTTTTTAAGACCTGGTAAAATTCTTCTGGAGTGTTGCTTTAAAATATAACAATACTATCTATTGGAGATGAACACAAACACCAGAAACAAATTCACAACTTTGAGCAAAGCTTTTACTTGCCTTTTCGTTATGATGAAGGCATCCCATTGCCATGGCCCTTAGTGCTTGAGGAGGTCTCTGCCAGCAGCAGCTGTGGGGAATGAGGCTACTTCAGATTGTGGCAACTCTTGAAAAGAAAACAAACAAACGAACAAACCCTCTCCTTTTAAAGTAATTACATATGTGACAACAAGCAGAATGTCAAACATGGGTAGCTAATGCTGCAGTCGTTCCTGCGTTTTAAATGCCTCTTCCCCGAGGCATGAAGCCTTCCCTGGTTTTAAGCCAGGACATTCGGGGAGTGGAGAAGACAAACACCGGTTAGTTTTTATCTGACTGTAAGTCATTAAAAGCAAGCCAGATGGTTCACTTAACAGTGGTATCAAAGTACAGTGAGTAAAAGTATGCCTAGGGCATAGGAAAATCTTTAATCTGTCATTTGTCCTCAGCCTTAGCCAGTGATTGATGGACAATTTCACATAAGTGTGCAGATTAAGTTCTGAATGAATCAATTTACTATAATATTAATACAGTCTAACTGCTGATGTATTTACTTTTTATTGCAAAGCCTTACTTCTTCATAATTTTGCTTACCTTTGGGGTATTGCTCAATCCAGTCATCAACTGAAATTAATGCCGTTGAGTTACACTGAGTTTCTAAGGAAATAATAATTTTTTTAAAAGTTGACCTTTAAGTGGAGCCTTAAAAACCTGTGGCAGAGGGAACTTTGTATTGAGGAGTGGTGATATAATATAGCTCAGATGACATGAGCACTATGTTCCAAGATACGTTGTTCTATGCTATGACTATCTGCCATGGCCTATTTATCTGTCCCATGACCAACTTTATGCAGTAGATAATGGATGATCTTTTGCAACATGGGTTAGCAAACAGAGTGAAACTATATTATCCTCTATTGGCTGTGATTGGTCCTACTAAATGCATCTGCAATATAATTTATATGCATACCTCATCACAGAAAACTTTGCCAGGAGGTGTTTGGATAGTGAAAAATAACTTGAACATGGAAGGCAAGGGTGGGTGGGTTTTGCTATTAATTTCATCCTCATAACCTAGCAGTGGTCTTAAGTATTATATACAGAGCTGACAACTTTATTTTTAAGTGTATCTCACCTCCAGACCCTTCTCTTGGCCACAACTTGCACCATTTATTTCTCTTTTAATTTTATTCCCAACTTTTTTTTTAACTTGGTTACAGTAGCAATGTCTCCCTTCATACAGGTTACAAGGAAGAGTAAAGCTTCCAAGATAAACTGACTCTTAAGGAAAAAAAAACATGATTGTCTTTATCTGGCTAAAACTTTTCTACTAAGTAAACTGTCAAGGACAGATGATATAATCTAAAAAAAAAAATAATATTTTTTTTGAGATATTTTCCTCACAAGTGAATGCTACAAATTTATCATCTGTGAGCTTTTCTAGAGATCTGCTCCTTGTTTTTTTTCTAATCTATAAACCAATTATTTTTTTTTCTGATAAGAAGAAAACAAAATTCAAACTAGCTTGGCCCAGATATTAAGCAGTTGATACTGCTATGGTGATATAGGCCTATTCCACAAAAACCCTGATAAAGAGCAGTTAGAGAACTATCCTAGTTTGCTGAAATAAAACAGATAGTCATTGTGTCTTTTGAGACTCTTTGTGAAGCAGGATCTTGAGGCTACACATGGTGACACAATGTAAGGTCATGGTTGGTTTGAAAAGCATGCATTCAGCCAGCCTTAGGTCTATGTAATATATGCTGGCACATGGGACACAACCTCCCCCATGTCTTGCTTTTACAGTAAGTAATCCACCTACTGCCTGGCCAACAGAGCACTTAGTTTGTTCTGGCATGTCTTAGGACAGTTGTAAAACTGAAGGTGTGAAAGTTGGAAAGGATCTTGTCAGGGGGAGTGTTTATTTTCAAAAGTTAGTGCTTCTTCTGGAGGGCTAAAAATTGAACCTTTGATGAAGATCACCTCATTCTCAATTTTGGTGAGTCATTACACTGAGATATACTTTGTCTTGATCTGCAGAGTCACAGACAATCTTACATGAACGGATTAATTGTGGAGGAGGAGTGGAAATTTCATACACATTTGACTTTAAAAATCACACAAGTTTCCTTTTTTTAGCTTTTTACGTGGCCTAGGCTAGGTAAAGAATATTATAGAAGGCAATTCCCTGGGGTTCCAACACCTTTTCTAGCTTGACCTTTTTTGCTACCTTTTTCACTGAAGCCACGTTTAATTAAAATTATGATAAAAATTAGTTTGGGAGTTCAGCCTGTAATAAATCTCACAACACCATGCCATGATTCACATGAATTAATGATAGTGTGTTACTGAGGACTGGTTTTGTCCCAGTATGATGCACACAAAAAGAGGCTTTAAAGACAAACAAAAGTTGAATTTTTGATGTGAAACAATCATAAAAAATACACAGATCTAAAGACAAAATTCTTTTCATGCCTTTACCGTTGCAGGTTGCCTCAGAGGAAAATTATACTCAACTTATTGAAATTACTTCCCTCAGTTGACTTCAATCCTGACTTCTTAACAAACAGGTCTAACAGATACTTATCAGAGGTTGAGGTTATATCTATTAAATTACGGAATTCCTCCTGGCCTTATGGCCAGCTGTATTAGCCAACTGAATGGGACTCAGGAGACCTGAACCCTATTCCAGGTTCCAAGACTAGCTGCATGGGAAACTTCAAGTTACTATGCTTTGTTATCTAAGGTGATGAAGGGAGTGGAACATCTTCCTTATGAGGACAGGCTGAGGCAGCTGTGTCTCTTCAGCTTGGAGAAGAGGAGACTGAAGGGTGACCTCATTAATGTTTATAAATATGTTAAGGGCGAGTGTTGGAGGATGGAGTCAGACTCTTCTCAGTGATAGGACAAGGGACAATGGGTCCAATTTCCATGGAAGTTCCATCTGAATATAAGGAAGAACTTTTTCACCGTGAGGGTGACAGAGCACTGGCACAGGCTGCCCAGAGAGGTTGTGGAGTCTCCTTCTCTGGAGACATTCAAGACCAATCTGGACACAATCCTGTGTGGTTTAAACTAGGTGATCCTGCTTGGGCAGGGGGTTTGGACTAGATGATCTTTTGACATCCCTTCGAACTCCTAACATTCTGTGATTCTGTAAAATGGCATTGAGTGCTTTTGTGAAGGGTTTTGAAATCTACTTATGAAAAATGCTACATACAAGCTACTTACTGGTACTCTTACTATCAAGACAAGGGTCTCTGTGCAAAATTACACGGAATGCCCATTTTCTCCCTGAGGGATAAAATTAAGGAGTGCCTCAGCATGTCTGCTAATTAACAATGCTACAGGTCTGATCTTTTCTCTTGGACACTTCTGGAATGCATGGTGACAGTTTTGCCCTTAAAGGCAGACTTATGTAGAACATGCTTTCTGTAGGCACCACAGGCATAAGCCTATACTTAGGTGGAGCACTGTGCCACCAAGTGGGTTGTCAGAAGTGTGCCAGTTTAGCAGTGATCTCAGCAGAAAGTTGGAGGAAGTCCGAAATATGGAAGGATGCCCTTCCAGCATGGTAGGGCATAGCCAGGCATTGCTAAAGTCTACATGAAGATTTTTTTTGTATTCTTTCAGCCTGCAAATCTTTCCTCATCCACACAACATGCCTTCTAGCAGTGCTAAGTATATTACCATACAGTCAACTAAGTAATGGTTTGTAACTTGCATGCAGGAATAGAAAAGCAAAGAGCTGGTTGAGAAAGTCCAGCTCTCCTGACACATAGACATGTGGTTTGTTGTTGTTTTGGGTGTTTTTTTAAATGAAATCAACAATTTCAATGAGTCTGATACTAAATAGGCTTTTTCCCACTACTTGCATCACCCATGCCCTGAATTTAGAAGCCATTTTAATGTTCTTCCTTTTTTTTTTTTATTTATTTCATTTTTACTTTCTGTAGCGCAACAATAAATACAACTTTAGTTGATTTTAAGGCCAGGATTGTTAAAAACCCTCTGCCAAAGGAGCAGCTGTGATGGTATGATTTAGTCGGTCATACCTTGTGTGCGTGTGCTAAGCAGTATTTCAGAAGATATGGAAAACTCAGGGGTAAAATAGGGGATGTTTCAGGCAGCTCATGCTTTGTATGCTAGTTACCGCCACTCTCTTCTTCCCCCTGACCCCACCATGTTTCAGTTTGGTTCACGTCCCCTTGGATAACGTAACTAATCTCATTACCAGTGCTGTAATAGTCTGTAGGTCTGCCTGCCTCTCTGTTCTTAGTTTGCCATGTCTGTGAATGCATATATTTATCTGCTATTCCTGTATGTATTTAATATGTTAGCATATTGTGCCCTGGTAGTATATTTCATAGTGTCCATGGGGTGTAAGAGCTGAGCAACCCAAATTTAAAATCAAGAAGTAGCAGGTCTGGTAATTCTTTTATTTTCAGCTTACTGCAATTCCCAAATCTACTGTTTTTCCACTGTAGGATGTCACTGTCCTACATATTCATAGGATTCCACCTAAGTCACTCACATTTGAATCTGATTGATCACTTGGGAAAGCGATCTGCAGCTTCAAGTCATGTTTTTTGTCTGGCAGTTACTTACAATATTTCAGACCATTTCAATTCTGACATCAAGACACAACTCTATCAATTCACTGCTGCTACTGTGGTATCACCTCATTTCCCAACAGCAGCATACAGCCTTTTGGCTGGGTAGTAATAATAATAAAGCATGTATCATGGTATCAGTTAAGAATTGTGTCCCAATTATTTATTTTCCTTTCTTTTTTTTATTCCCATTTCACCACCAGCTGCATTCAGACCAGGATAAAGGAGATGGATCACTTAAGTACATCCTTTCTGGAGATGGAGCAGGAGACCTCTTCATTATCAATGAAAACACTGGTGACATCCAGGCCACAAAGAGACTAGACAGGGAAGAAAAGCCTGTATACATACTCCGTGCCCAGGCTATAAACAGAAGGACTGGAAGACCAGTGGAACCAGAATCTGAGTTCATCATTAAGATCCATGATATCAATGACAATGAGCCAATGTTTACAAAGGATGTTTACAATGCCAGCATTCCCGAAATGTCAGATGTTGGTAGGTGCTAATAATTTATTTCAGTGTCTTGGTTTCCAGCATCTTTCTGTGGAGGTAACTAAGGGCCCAAAGTTTACAAGCACTGAATACAGACATCCACTGGGTCTGGAGTAAAAGCACTTCAGCTGTTCAAAATAAACAAATAATTAATTAAACAATCTAACTCCATGCCAAAAGCGAAAAAGATTTGCTGGAATCAGAGGTGTCAGCTGAGTGAAACCCCCTCCCTCTGTTGTACTACAAAAAATACAAGTTAATGCAATCTAGCTTAGTTCACAGTGGAAGAGAGCTGAGCCAAGCTGTGTCATGTGACACCTGTGGAGTTTAACATGCTGTCTTAAAATAGTTTATTAGCAGTGTGATAATATGGTAATTCATAGTAATTCACTTAAGCATGTCTATATCACCCTTAGATCTGTTCAGCAACCCATGTTTAGTTCGTGAAAGTAGGGAAAAAAGAAAAGGAAAAAGGGCAGGTTCAGAAGTAGCTGTACATACTTCAGGAGCAAAAAATATCATCCAACTCAACTCATCACTGATTCTGAGATATGCCATTAACTTCCTGTGATTGTTATTGTTCATTTCATGCAGAGGAGCTCTAAAGCCCATTGAAGTCCACTGAAATCTTTCTATCAATTTCAGATGTATCAAGCTGTAAGAATCAATCAATACAAGAAAAGAAAATAACTTCCTTGAGATATGATTTTAAGATTGGAACTTTTCCAGTGAAGTTGACAGTTTTTGATTCTTTGTCTCTGATTCTTAGGGAGGTCATTTTCATTTCTTTATCGAGATCGATGGATGGCTGAATTGCAAGAAGCACATTTCTAACATGAACTAATATCCAAGGAGAAAAGCATTAATTAATTATAATCAAGAACGAGATTAAAATAAAGCTCAAGTAATTCAAAAATAAAGACTTTGGGGCATACTCTCTCCTCTCATTCATGGGACTTGTCACATGGATGAAACCTCATCTGGTGAGGAGAGAACCTCCTAATATTCACTTTTTATTATGTGAGGTGAATATTTTACTCACAAATCTGTTTTAAATGCCAAAACCTGAAATCACTCTTTATGTTTGTTAACGATTTGCCTGAGGTTCAACATAGTTTCTTTCTCTTGAAGACACATATAACCCCCAGATTTACATTCCTATGTCAAACACCTCACAAGCATGAGCAAATTTGCAAAAGTATATTCTTGGCCTAGATTCAAATTCTGAATGCATTCAATGTCTGGGGAAGGGTGCGTTTCTGATTTCTTCATAAGAAATGTGATGATCTACATATTCAGTCAATATCTGTGTATTTTGAATGAATTGAGAATAATCCAGCTATATTTTTGGGTTTGTATTTATGTCCTGTATGAACAGAGAAACTTCCACAGAATAAGCATACCTCTAATGTTTTAAACCTGAACTATACCTACATAAACTGTCTTGGCAGTGGAAAAAAAAAACAAAAACAAAAAAAACCCAACCCCAAACCTCTGTATTTTTATTTTCTTTAATTAATCATTGCAGGTACCTTTGTTGTGCAAGTCACCGCAACTGATGCTGATGATCCTACATATGGGAACAGCGCTAAAGTTGTCTACAGCATTCTACAAGGACAACCATATTTCTCCGTTGAATCTGAGACAGGTCAGGGGTCTTTATCTGTCATTCTGTGACAATATCTGTAATTCAAAATGACGTGCTATGCCAAGCTAGGACATATTAGACAAAAACTTCAAAGAGATTACATCTTACTCAGTGCAAAATCTGACAAACTTAATAGGGCAATACATCTGTAAACATGACACCTACATTATTTTAATCTTACCAGCAAAGTCTAATAAATACAATTAGTACTGGATGTGAACCAGTTTTCAATCATTTTTAACAAGCAGTGGGTAGAGACTGCTGTGGATGCTTAAATTAAACCAAATAGGTTGGATTTTAGAAGAAAATGAGAAACAGGTGGGTGTGGAAAAAAAGCACTTAATCCTCATAGATCTTCATAATGGCTAAATTAAGACTGAGGGTTTGTTCAGGTGGGTTCTTTTTTTCCTCCTTCTGCTTCTTCAAAACTTGTTTGAAGTAATTATAATTCCTGTACATCTGCAACATATCACTTTAATTATAATTTTATGAAAGAAATCTTAATTAAGAATAATGATAGAAGAGGTAAAATTGGCTGTGGCAGTACCCTAGGAGATCACAAATAGAATCCCAAACTTCTGAGTTCTGTTTTTGGAAGATGTTTAAATTATACACAAGTGACTGGAATTTTTTATGGATTTAGTAACGGCTTTAGAACCTGTGGATGTAAAACATTCGAATTCTGTCTGACTGAATCTGCTGTACCATTGACTAACTGACTGCATAGATTGCCTCTTACCAAGATTTATAACTAACTCCTCCAACAAGAAAGAAAGGATCTTAAGGATCTCCTTAAATGGGAACACACATAGGTTTGTGGGACATAGAGAAATCATTTTCTCAGCATCCTCACGGGAAAGGAATGGATTATCCCAGACAATTAATCAGATTTTACCATTGTTCCTTAAATAAATCTTAGAGACTCAGGAAGGAAAAAGGAAGAAGACATTATATACCTCAAAGAGAAAACTGAAGGGAAAGAACATATAAGAGAAGGAGAGACAAAATCAAAGGGAACTTCCCTTCAAGCATAAGGTATTAGATAATGCAAACAAGGATTTTTGCACCAATGCACTCATTCTGATGTGGACAGTGCACCTTGTGCTCTTCTATCTAGAGTTAGAATAAGGATGATGTAGCTGGGAGTTCACCAGTAATAATCTTTTAGCAAGAGGGTTGTATCGGGGACCGAGGGGAAGCAAGGTAAACCACAGGCTTGAGCTTCCTGCTTTGGAAATCAATTGCAGAACTTCTACAGTGAAATAAGGCTCTGTAAAAGCTGCTGTGGATTTTGCCATGGATTTCAGTACTTGATTTTCACCCCTTTTGCCTACAAAGGACTCAGTTCTTAGCCCTAAGAGACCCAGTGAGAATGCAAACATTTTGCTTCATGGTAAATCTGAGAGATTGAATTTCAACAGGAGTTGGACTCATAACTGGTATTTGTGCCTTTGAAGAAGGACGTGACTGGCAAAATCGTTTCAATCAAGTATAAATAGAAGTATAAATACCTGGGCATGCCTCAATACTCACAATTTTCTTAATTTCTCTTGTCCCATTTAATGTTGTTGTACTGCCTCTTTAATGATGACTTGCTGAAGTTAGCTTTTTTTTTGTTTGTTTGTTTTAAATCACATCAAGATATCAGTATTGACAGAACAGGAGAAAAAAAGATGGAGCACATTAGAATGAACAAAGAGCCTTTTTCCAGTTCAGTGAGAGACTTTAGCACAGAACTGAAAATGGGTAAATAGTTATGTAAAATAACACTGCTCACAAGTAGGTAGAACATCTTTCTGGGGATGCCACTAATATTGTGTCTGTCACATAGGCAGCAGCCTGAGATATGATATGACAAGACTGTAATTTAATGTGCTGTCTCATAACAGTAAATATTTGTACTGGGCAAAGTTTACTTATTACACAGGGATTGTTTTGTTCTTTAGGCTGTGGGGATTTTTTAATAAGAATTTCCATCAAAATCAGTACCTTACTCGTGAATTCCCACTCTTTAATTTTCATGTTTTCAGGTATTATTAAAACTGCTTTGCTAAACATGGACCGTGAAAACAGGGAGCAATACCAAGTGGTCATCCAGGCTAAGGACATGGGAGGACAAATGGGCGGATTATCAGGAACCACCACCGTGAACATCACGTTGACTGACGTAAACGACAATCCGCCTCGCTTCCCCCAGAGTATGGAATATTTACATGCTATGTCTTTACAATAAAATGGAAAAAAAAATGATGGTTTGGCTTTTTTTTTGTTTTTTCCACCTCAGATTTCTTCCACTGTAATGGTACTAACTGTATCACACTTAAAGAAAGAAAAGAACACACAAGCAAGCCATAGGATCACTGTAAGGTTAATTGCAATAAGTGGGAAATGTATCTTTAATATTTTTACTCTAGTTGCATTAGATAGTTTGAGATGTGACTTAATATACAGAAACATTATATTTCCCACTTGTTAAATAGCTCTGACTGATAGAATCTAGATATATCGATCACTATTATTTCTATTAGACAGTGTGATTGACTGCATTTTAATATCTGTTCTAATCTTAAAATATTTAAGTTCTGAAACGTATTTATTTAAGCACATAAAATGATCCCCAGAGAAATTCTATCAAAATGATTACTGACACCCAGAAGGCATTTGCCTCCATGGATTTTCCTATATTCTTTGCATACAGAAACAAAAGTGCTTACATAAGTATACCAGCTATTTTCTGCCTGTTCTCCTTCATCTGTCTCAGAATGTTTGGTAGATATCTGTGTGATATTTAAGGGAATCACTTGAGCCAGATCTCTTAAAAAATAATTTCTGTTAATGACCATTTGTGGCCATTAAGTGATGCAAAGCAATTCAGCTTTCATTCACTTTTCTGTCCCCTCCTTTTTTTTTTTTTTTCCTTCTCTCCTTCTTTTCTTCCTTCTTTCTCTCTCACTATTGCTATGTGTGTGATGTGTGTGTATCACAGTGTCAGTATGTGTCAAAGTCAAGAGTAGCTGTTAGAGAGAATAACTGCAGATACTATCAGACAAATCAGCAAGCTTTGGCGGTTAAGTCACTGGGAAAGTTATTGGAAGCAACTTGTCATTTAAGTTCAAAGTCTGTTCTTAGCTGTGGGCAAAGCATTTCCATTTAAATTAGAGCAACTTAAGAGAAAATATAGCACTCTGCCTCCAATGAGTTAATTATACATCTTTGGACATAAGTGTTTTCAATGTAAAAGAAAAAGATACAGCTTCATAATGCCAGCATTCCCCAGATAAAGGGTTAGGGTTTGGGTTTTTTTTTTTTCTCAGAGGATAATTCAGTGTAGCACATTATTAATAGGTATTTGGACTGGATTTGTTTTTATTGTCACTAAGCTGCATTGGCCTCTGGCAGTTCTTAATCTTTATCTTTTGGCCTCAAGGCATTTTTTTAATACAATTTTGATATGGCCAACAGAGACCCTGATAATGTCTAGAAGGGGGCGTATGTCGCTAAAGATACATGCACGTAAGAAAACAAAATGCCATCCTTCATAATAGAAAATAGAAAAATAAGTTAACTTTTATCCACGTGAAAGTAAGACAGAAGCTGAATGCTGTTGCCCAATGAAGGCCTGAAGACCCAGTGACTTCCTAATTCACTTGGACATGCCCTGCATGGACAGTGGGCTGAGAGATGGTGACCAAAGTACCATGAGACCAACTCACAAAGTTTCCCCCTCTCTCTGCTGTAGGCACATACCAATTCAAAGCTCCTGAGTCTACGCCACCTGACTCACCAGTTGGCAGGATAAAAGCTAATGACGCTGACGTGGATGAAAATGCAGAAATCGAATACAGCATCACTGAAGGGGATGGATATGACATGTTTGGAATTACCACAGACAAGGACACACAGGAAGGAATTATAACTGTCAAAAAGGTAAGCATCTTAACACACTTAATCCCAGCCTCTGAAATAGCAGTCAAAAGTTTATCTAGCACATATTTGTTTTCCATTTTTAGTGCAATATGTGCAGTTTATTAGTTTGAATTATATGTGTTAGGAATCTCTAGATTACCTATATAAAGTTTCTTTTATACAAGCAACTGGGATCCTTCCTCATATCCTCCTCTACTAAAGCAGTGCATACACTTTGAAGGATCTGGGAGAATAAAGGACCTAGTGCATGGGGCAGGACTGAGGAAAAGAATTCTACAGTCTGAATATATCCATGGAATAATTCAAGGAGGCACCACCCTCCAAACTGTGACTTTCTCCCTGCAATGCTTACAGGATCTGCTCACTTAGCAGAAGGTGCTGTGTTACCACCACAAAAATAACCACTAACACATTGCTTATACTACCCTATCAGAAGGTGTTCAATTGTACAGCTATAATATACTAGAGTACATTAAAAAATAAATTTTACTCACATCTTGTAAAAATGCAGTTAATAAATCCATCAGCATGCCTTTGCTTTAGAAAAAACAACCCACACAGCCTTGCTGGATCACAATGGACATCATCTACAAGGTTGTACATTGGCTGTCAGAAAAGGTTTGAGAAATATTGTTTACAGTGGGTTATCAGGCAAGCTTGATAAGGTTACAGATATCATCCTCCATTAGTTCAAGTTCAGTCATCACTAGATAGACATTGTGTAGATTTTCCAAATGCGCTTGCTTATTGATATCAGTACGACACCTGTCATTACTTGTTTTTTAGGACATGCCTTCTAGGGGCTGACTATGATATCAGTCTAACTCTGTTTGCATTTCTGTCTATTGCTGACAGAGCTGTGAATCTTCTGCAGCATAATGGAAGAAGGGGTGACTACTCTCACCCCACATTTCTCTTAAGTACTGGAACAAAAAGTCACTAAATGACGCTTCTTCATAATTTTAACAGTGTGATATAGTCATAGCCTGCCATAAAATCGTGTTTTCCTTGATGAGTGTCCTGGATGTCCCCACACTGTATCCCCCAGTGTTTCACTTCAGTGATGGAAAACCAATATTTAAACAAGCAGCTCATAGAAGATTTTCACATACAGAGACACCCTCCCTCTTTTAGTATGTGATACTTAGGGGAAAGGAATACACAAACATCAAAATACTTGATAAGGAAAGATTAATTGATGTTTTGGAATTCCAGGCAGAGTATGCCCTGAAAAGTGTTTTGGGGTCTTTTCTACACTGTATCATCAGTGACAAAGAGCCCTGTCTTTTTCTCCTTTCTGATGAAATTTTAATTCTCATTTGGTGTCCTGATATCTACCAATCTGCAAACCACAGTAATCCCCACAGACCTCTCAATCTTTATTTTCCACTCCTCCCCCCTCCCAGGCATTGGATTTCGAAAACAAAAACCTGTATATTCTGAAAGTAGAAGCTACCAATACTCATGTGGACCCTCGGTTCCTCTACCTGGGGCCATTCAAGGACTCAGCTACAGTCAGAATTCAGGTGGAGGATGTAGATGAACCCCCTGTGTTCAGCAGACCAGCGTACATTATGGAAGTGAAAGAAGATGTTCCAGTCAACAGTGTAATAGGAACAGTAACTGCTCAGGATCCAGATGCTGCCAAGAATCCTGTCAAGTAAGCATAGACTATTTCAGATTGTGCTTTTGGGTTTTATTTTGCAGCTTTAATTTTAGTTTTTTTCATGTCAGCATGCAAAAAAACCCCAACACTTTAAAGAATAAAATTGTTCAAGTGTGCTTAAATATATAGTATTGTAGATGGTAAATGATTGCTCAGACTTGAGTATATCTATGTATGTGTGACTATACTTGCATCTTGAATTACAACCTATCCTCTTCAGTAACTAATGTTTGTGGTTCTTTCTACTGTGGATGAATTTACTGCAAAAAGAGCACTAAAAAGTTGTTAGTGTTCTCCTTCCACTTTTAACATTTTCCAGTGCAGTGCATCTTTTTTATATGTCAGGGGTGTGACTGAGCAGCCCTTTCTTCTCCCTTCCATGCAGACCTGCTTAAGAGAGGTCACATTTACCTTCTCTACACTGCAAGCACAAATGCCTTAAAAGCAGCTCATGTGCACACACAGACTCTGATCTCACTTGTGTCAGCGTAAGGTGAATAAAATACAAATCAGTCTCGTGGACTTCATAAAATACATTTGTCGTGGGTCAGCAAATTAGTCTTAGAAGTGGAGGAAATGTTAAAGTTGGAGTAGCTAAACCTAAGCTTTCAGTTTTTGTAAACTGACAGGTACATCATTTCAGTACTTTTGAAGACATACTGGAATACTTATATTGGAGAGAGTATAAAAGAAATTTTAAATAGTTGCGTGCATTAATTAAAGTTCATTGCTACTGACAAAGCAGTAAGAGGAGGAAATGAAAAATACAGCAATATTAAATCGAGGTCAATTTTCAGAATGTCTCTGGGTTGGGCACCTTGGAAATGCAATAGTTTTCTTAAGATCAAAATAGGACAAAGCAAGTTTAATAAAAATCCAATCCATCAATACTTCTGCAAACAACTATCTTTCATCAAGATACCTTACGTTTATGAGGCATGACTGACTAAGTTTAAAGCTGTGTTCGTTTTGTGAGGGAGGTAAATATTATCATCTTAATTTCCTAGATGAAAAAACTAAATCTAAAATCTTTTCTGGCAGAAACCCTCTCTGTTTATGTGGAATGTTCAGCACATTAATTCTTGTTTAAGACTAAGCTAATTCTTGATTTAGTTCAAAGGGACCTTAAAGATCACCTAGTTCCACCCTACCCAAGCAATGGGCAGGGACACCTTCTACCAAAGTCCCATCCAACTTAAACACTGACAGGGAGGGGGCAGCCCTGGCTTTTCTGGGCAACCTGTGCCAGGGCCTCATCACACAAAAATTTATTCCTTATATCTAATCTAAAACTACCCCCTTTCAGTTTAAAATCATTACTCCTTGTCTTCTCACTCCATACACCTGTAAACAGTGTAAAAAGTCCAGCTTTCCTGTAGGCCCCTTCAGGTACTGGAAGGTTCACTCTAAGGTCTCTCTGGAGCCTTCTCTTCTCCAGGCTGAAGAAGCCCAACTCTTTCAGCCTGTCTTCATAGGAGAGGTGCTCCAGCCCTCTGATCATCTTCAGGGCCCTCCTCTGGACTCACTCTAACAGCTCAATGTGCTTCTTATGTTGGGGATTCCAGACTCATAAGAGCAGACTAGAGGGTGAGAATCACCTCCCTAGACCTGCTTCCCTCCTCATCCTACCCCCTGTCATTCCTAAGGAGCCTTCCATCCCAACAGTCCAGTCATAGGGCCATCATCTCCATGTTGCCGATAAGATCACAGCCCAGCAGGTGTATGCACATCTCTGACTCCTTCTGTTCACTCTTCGTGCTACATGTGCTTATGTAGAGGCATTTAAGCTGGACCCCAATGAAGGTGACTTACCAGAAGGCCAGAGTGGCTGGAATTCCCTTGTGCAGCACTTCAGGTGGTCACCTGCTGACATGTGATCCTTCTGCTGGCTCTGGGCATCTTTATCTGTCACTGGCATCCAGCTGGTAGGAGTGGGTTGGATTGAGGTTTCCTTCTATCTCTTTCATTTCTCTCACCTAACACCAAGGCGGGATGGTGTTGTGGACGAGAAGAGTTATGCAAAGAGCAGTGCATTTTGCTGACATTGGCAAAGCTGAGGGACCAAATAAAGCCCTTCTATAGCATGTCTTCATGGGCGTGCTAGCATGAAGATGAAAAATTTGTTGGGATGATACCCAGGCCCCTTTCAGTCTTCATATGAACCAGCTTTTTATATCTAATGGCACTGGAGAGTGAGGGGATTGCTTCCCTGTGGTGATAACTACAACCATTTGCAATGCACACCAGCACCAGCTCCTAATTATAAGTGATTTACAGTGGATAGGGATTATGCTGTTCATTGTTGAGTGCTGCCTACTGACTCTTTTCTGTTAATTGAATGTGTGTGCTAAAACTTACCTATCTTTCAGAGGGCAGTTCTTTAATACACTGTAGGCACTTGGCATATTGAAGTATCAGATAATTATCGAGCAAAATTTAGCGCATGTGTCAAAATTGACGCAGAGCAGCAGAAAACTTGTCTCCTTTATTCTCTAATAGCATGCAACAATCAAGGTGAAAGGAGAGGAAGAAAAAAAAAATGAGGAAGAGGTTAGGGGCTTGATAGGGCCTTCTAGGAGCTGATTGATGTCAGGTGACATGGAAAACAGCCCTGGCCAACTCAGCTCACCTGTGCCGGCTGCCTGGCAACAGCCCCAGCCAACTCAGCTCACCTGTGCTGGCTGCTTGGGAAGGTCCTCTCTGTCCTGGCCAGAACCAGGGCAGTAATAGAAATAAACATAGCAGGAAGAAACATGAAAATCAGCAAGAGGGGCTGAAAATCAGCAGAGAGCAGTAGCCTGAGAGATGTAATAAATGTAATTTTATGGTGCTAATATCTTGAATATATCCTAGAATTTAGGGGCATGGGTTGAGTCTGCATCTTTCTGACAGGGTGATTTTTTTTTTCCTCCATCATGCAATAGAGATGCTAAATCCAATTTTCACTCTGAGCTTCAGGGAAGATGCAATTAGGCTGTATATATATGACTTGTCACTTGCTTGTCAATTTTTCTTGATGGTTAAAAATAAAATCTTGAGACACTTGATATTACAATGAAAACCTTCCATTTTCTCCTCTACTTGAGTGAAGATTTCTCTTTTTAAACAAACCGAGCCCTAACTCCGTTAGATGAAAGCCCCTTTGATCTTCCATTAAAGGAAACCTTCACAATAACATTATGAAAATGCATTATGAAAAATTCACAGACGCATCCCTTCCTGACCCACAAATCTTCCTGACTTACAGTTCCATTAGACAGCAAGCTGCTGAACGTCAGAACACGGCGAAGCACTAGCAGACTATGAAGCGTATCTCTGCCCTGGTTGTAAGTGCATAATCATTCACGACCCCTGTGTTGATACATCCACATTTCAATACTCCAGCCCCTAGAAATAAGCTTTGCTGTGACATGACTTTACAAAAATACACAAAAAAAAGGTGTTTGGCTGTATTTAAATACTCATCTATGCATAGCAGCGTTCATATGCTCCTGAGCAACACTCCATCACCCAGCTGTCTTATTTAAAAAAAAAGTTTTGTGGTCTGCTTGTGCTTGATCAAAACAGAAGTATCACAAACCACTGCATCCTGAGGACAGCAATGCTGCAACAGGCGCTGCTGTACTGTGCATCAGATCTTTTTTGAATTGCTAGTTGAGTTTTTGTGCTATAGTAACTCCTCAGAGGCATAATGAAGTTCATCAGTCACTGGAACTGTCTCCCTGCTGTGATTTGATTTGCTAAAGTATCCCAGATGAAAATGATCTGCAAACAAATGTAAGGCTTAATTTTGTTTGTGTATTTTACTGACAACATATTTGCATGAGTTAGATTCTCTCTTTCACCCTCTCCTTCTTCTTGTGATGTGCAAGGAGAGACTGGAATCTACGTAGATACCTTTTAACTTCCTCGCTTGTCAATTCCTTGTGGTTTGAAAGGGATGAAATCCAGAAATCTGACAAATACTCACCATCAATTTCATTAAATAAATATAGAAATGAGTTTGATGATGTCTGCTTAATTCTTATTAGGTTATGATCCATAAGTCAGAATCACCACCAGTTCAACATAATTAACAGTCCCTGATCAAAAGAGACTGGATTATAGAAACTGAGAAACAGAAATGACAGTCTAGCCTATTAAAATAATCCCTCTAGACCAGGTTTAATGGTATAATTGGAGTATACATTAACTGTATTGACCTTGTATGTATTTTCTTTTGAATATGAAGAAATAAAATTAACATTTCATTAAGAAACTGTTCTCAGGTTTGTTTTTTGGTTGGGGTTTTTTTTTGCGAGTTTAACTTTACACTATAAAAACAACTGACTATAGATATGATTTTACAAGGACTTATATTTTAAAATTTGGAATATCTTGAAGTCCTCAGTGTTACAGCTCTGGTAACCTTCGAAAAATCTCTGAACAGAGACTGTACCACAGATTGAATTTGGGAAATCTTACAGATTAACAATAGTGATTACAATGTGTCAAGGCACTAAAATGTGCTAAGGGAGTAAGATACTTAAGTCCTTTCATAATATGAAGCATGAGTGAAAGCATAATTAACAAAAAAAAAAACCCAAACAACAAGAAGACAACTCATGCCTAAAACTAGTTGCTTCCTTAAATGCTTTGCTGAATCAAAGCCCGAAACATAGTATTACAGCTGGCTGGAACAGCTAATCTATGGAAAAACCTGATATTTCATTTCAAATAGGAACACAGAATCTAGTTTTGTCTGCAAAATGGAAATACCAAAGTATTTTCCCAGAAAGATATGGAAATGAGCTACAGAATATCTGAAAAATAATTGAATTCACAAAATACCAACATAATATCATATAAAAGCCCGAATGAATGAAAGTTAAAATGAAATGTTTGCCATATCAAGTACTTACTTTGTCAAGATATAAGAGAGTCAGACTGGTTTGTATAAATTTGTTTCCATCGAACAAATTCACATGTACTGTTTAGATTTGGACAAAACAGCATGGCTTGCTGGAGCTGTCCCATCACTCAGCACTGCCTGCTACATACCTTCTCACATGCTTTCTCCAAGCTGATGGTACTGTTATGCTGTTGTGTAAAGGAACTAGGGTTAGTGACAGCTGACTTCATGCAGCTGAAATTGTGCTAGTTAGTCAAGTGACAGTCACGAGTAAAAACTAAATCAACCCCTGTAAAACACAGCAAGGTGTGCCCGTGCAAGCCCCACCAACAAAAGTCAGCTGTGTGAGCGGCTTTGGGTTTAGCTTGGTCACTTTCACAGGAATTTAATGTGAAAAAAAAAAAAGAAAAATTAATTGAAAATACTACTTGCTATAGTTTTGTTTAGGAAGGTAGGCTACAGTAAAATTCTCTGTTTAGAATAAGACCAGTGTGATTTAATGTGGATATTATATCCCAACTTTTTACTTGCCAAGAAATAAAAAGAAAAATGCAGTTCTGAGAGAGGCAGCAAGTTAGTTTGCTTTAAACCTTTGTCAGACCTTGTTTCAACTGGGCTGTTCCATCCCCTCCTTCATCCAGGCCTGATGTTTCTCAGAAGCTGGGACACTGCACAGGCACTGGGGTATCTGTGCAGGCTAAGGGACACGTCACACAGCTGCCCCTAGAGCAGAATAGAGCATGAAATTTTTTCTTTAACCTCTGTGTGTGCCTCAATTCTGTGGTAACATTAAACTCTGCCAGTCGTTCTGGCCCCAGCTTTCACCTGGCCACATACCAGCTCAGCTGTGTCTTTATCTGTGCCTGAACACAAGGGACAGCAGTAGCTGCCTTGTCTCCATCAACATGGCCTGCAAAGGAGACCAAGGGAGCACACTGCGTTTCCTAAGGCTCTGTCCTGGGATGTACATACACACCCATTTGGGCTTGGAATAAGAGCAGAATAATGCAACTGCATTCTTGCTGTAGCAACATCAGAGACGTATTTCTGTCAAAACCTCCATAACTTATGCGAGAATTTTCTCTTCAGGAGTGATGAAACAAAGTCACAGCATTGGGATCAGGGTGGTAGCCCCCTCTCCTAGGAACTGGAGAGTTCTGCTTTTAAAGTTGAATTTGGTTCAGCAGAAGTAGTGAAAGATCAGATTGAAAATTTGAATCCTTATGTAGACTCTGAGCTCCTCCAGAGCTCATTTTCACATCTAGATACCATCAAGCATGGCTGAGCATGTTAGATTTAATGAATCACAGCAAACCTTTATGTGGTACGTACTGTGGAATAATGAATCGTCGTTCCACGCTGACTTGATTTTGGGGGGCTTTTTAAACGCTGGGAAGTGAAAAGCAGAAACACACCCCGGATGTCAAATTTAATATCAGAAATGATGTGGAACAGTTGAGATACCAAGCCATAAAGAGAGGGGGTTATAGATGGGAAAGCCAACTCAGCCTTAAAATAAACTTCGTATCTTCCAGGACAGGCTTCACATTTCTCACTAAAAACAAAGCTTTGATGATTCTCAGAGGTATGTAAATTCCACAGTTACTCATTTATTCAGTGACAATGCTCCACCTTCTGAATCAAACCTCCAACATATTATTGTCTAGTAGCTCAGAACTAGCTCTTTGTGTGAATATATAAAAACTCCGAAGCCTGCGCTGAAAACAAAAGCCAACCCCATTTACTAGCTGTTTGATGTCTAGTCTTAGAAATTGGTTTAAGAACACAGAAATTAAAAAGAAAGCATTCTTCTAACCCCTTTCTCTGTATTTGCAGGTACTCTGTAGATCGACACACTGATATGGACAGAGTGTTCAACATCAATTCAGGAAATGGTTCGATATTTACTTCAAAACCCCTTGACCGGGAAACACTGCTATGGCACAACATTACAGTAATAGCAGCGGAGATCAGTAAGTCAAACCTAAATACCACTGCTGTCCCTGATGTAATGAACTTAGCCTTCTAGCTGAGCGTGTGGAAAGCACAGCTGGACAGATGTCAGGTTATATGGATAGTCTACTCAGTACTAATGAAGAAGCAGAAACCCTGCGAGAGGGGTCTGCAGTTTTATGTTTACTAGGAACATAGTTCACAAAGCAGGAGTTCACTGAGGGAGGAGGAAATTCTACACTTTCTATTCAGCGATAGCCATTTCTAATTTGGAACATGATCATTCAATTCTGAAATCAGTGTGCAGCAAGAAAGATGTTTTATAGCTAATCTGCATCCATGGCTGAGTTCTGTCTGATCCAGACTGAATATAGCTCAGGCTGGATCTTACCAGGTAAGACTGAGGTGGCTGGGCTGAGCTAGGTCCCAGATTTGAAACCTAACCTGTTTTAAGCGTTTCCTTTTTTAACTTCTTTAGCATCCTTTTAAATTATGAGCCGTGATTATATACCAGAGTGTCACTTAGTTTAGGATTGATCAGAAGACATAATCTTGTGATAATATCAGTAAGGATCATTTTAGGAGCTGAAATGCCAGGGATATAGATAAGAACTTATATGTTAGGTGGCCTTAATAAACAATCAATAAACAAGGTTGATATATTAACTATAAGCATGTGGTGTGGTCAAGTATTAGCAAATGAAATTCTGTTCACTTTTGCGGTCAGAGTGCCTACAATTGCGAACCATGGCAGGATCTTAGATAGATTTGATAGAAACACCACTTCTATGACTCTCACAGAGTCTTTGTGCAAGACAGCCTAAATGGCTTTTTTCTTTTTTTTTTTTGTTTGTTTTGTTTTACACAATCTGAAACAATTCAAACTCTACTTTCTTACATTGTGTGCATGTGTATGTGACTCAGTCGGCTGCTGAATGGTGAGGAGGATATAACTAAGGAGTACTTGACTCCAGCTTGCTTTATTTTGTAGGTCTTCTTGAAGAACTTACAATTGATCTGAAACAATCCTATTGAGGCAAGAATCTGGGGTTATGTAAAATAATACAGGGCTAAAGCTTTTAGGAATGATGTTTCTTAATAATTTTCTCCCTCTCTTGAAAGCTTTCACCCTTTTAATGCTAGATATGTGGTTTCAGCATACCTACCAGTGACTTGCGGCTGCCTATTAGTGAGGTGTTTGTGTTTCTGTTAAGTTTGGAAGGAGTGATCTGAGCTCAAGAGTTGTACACTACAGGCTGCGTTCCTGAGTAGAGGACAGGAGTAGCGGAAACAAAAACCTGAAATGGAAAAATTAGCAGTAACATGTAGGAAGAGAACTTGCATTGATCCAAAAGGAGATGAAATAATATAGAGAATGGTACACTGTCTGAAAACCAGTGTAGCATCTATATGAAATACTCATTTAATTCTTTGCCTCCTCTCCTAAGGACAGACCTTCTACAGGGCCAAACCATCTCAGCTACACCTTTTGTGTCTGACAAAGGCTTCTGTCTTAATTACCATTCATCTTTAGTCTGAGTCCTTCCATGCTGTAGCAAGCTACTTCCCAGGCTGTGCTCACTGAAACTAGACTGAATTTGTCATAACTGAGCCAGATGCCTTCCAAAGGAAATTTTCTTGGCTAAAGTGCAGCTACTGTTGAAACAAACCTTGGTCTGATCCAGATTGCCTCACTAATTTTTTGCCTCAGGAGAGTAGAATGGAAAGCACCCCTGCATAATGCTACTAGGTAAACCACATAGTATCTAGCAAGGCTAGCTGAAGTCCCACTCCACTAAATTCCTGTTAATCACTGATTGCTCTCAGCGGTGTAGCATCACATCAAACTCCAGGTATATTTCACTGAAATAATCTAAAAGAAATATCCAGCCAGATCACAGGTGGGATGCACAGCCAGATCGATGGGTGCTCCCTTTGACATATATTTTTAAAAAAATGAAGATAAAGTCATAAAGAGAAACAGCTTTCAGTGATGACTCAATTTCATTTTACAGTAGAAAAAAAAATAAAATACAGAATTTTTGTTGTCTTTAATTGTCTTGAAACTGTCAGTAAGTTTTGGTAGCTCCATTTTTAAACATTGTTCTTTTTCACCAGTATGAGCTGCAGTTGCTCAGCAGCCTAGAGAATCGGGCAATGAATGTGTTAGACAAACAGGTGGTGATACTCTGGGTCAGTACATACGCCATGGTCAGAAGACAAACTGCCAATAAAATTCAGTACACAGGGCTGCTGGTTCACAGTTGAAGAATTACAGATGATTTACCAGGGAAAATTCCCAGAGTATTTTTAAATGTTCTTTACTTAACGCTTAAGGGTAAATCAAACATTGGCAGGACTTTGAGACTGTATTCAGAAAAAAACCCAACAAACCCACCAACAAAAAAAACACCAAAACAAACAAAAAGCAAACCAAACTTTAACAGTTTGGTTGCTGGCTCAAAAGATAACACAACACTACAGACATGAACAGATGTAAGCAGATTGTTGAGACTGTGGAGCTCTTTTTGGAGATGGATCCCAGTAGTAACTGAGGATAATGCAAGCAAATTTGCAAAAGTAATCTAAAAGATGACAAAAAAGAGCCTCTAAGATGTATACATATTTTTCAACTCACATTTCCATTAAATCAGAAAAAAGGCTCGTGTCTACAGAGCATACAGTTTTTATGAAGTTCCTATTTATTACAGTTTCATTTGAAATTGTGAGGCTTTTAAGCACCTAGAAGTAAAATGAAAATATGTAGTTCATGGTTCAAAAAGCAGGAAAGAAAACAATTGGTAATCCTTGAGAGCAAAAGAAAAACATTTGCCAATATATTTGAATGTATTTGTTAGGAAGGTATGACCTCATAAAACAGTCTTGCCAATAGTCCTGCAACTCCAAATGAGTACCTTTTATTTCTGCCTATTAGAAAAAAAATCAACATTTGTATTGATGTATTTTAGTGTAGAATTCAGCCTAGTCTATATTATACATAAACTGTTATTTTATACATTGAATTAGTTTAGCCCAGTGATTCATATTAGAAAGTGGTTTATGCCTAATGGAATCATATTAACTTCAATGGGACTGTGTAGCTCTAAAGCACAATATTTTGTCCAAATGACTGAGCTCTGTAATAAAAGTATACAGTGCCAAGGTTGGAGAAGGCATTTTTGAATTTATAAATATCTGATAAACACAGTAATAGGACTTGTATTAAAGCCCAACTCAACAAGCTACTGTAATGAATACTTGTAGAAGCATACAGAGTCTTAGATCTGCTGTCTTTTATTGCGCTGTTATTTTCACTTGAATCATAGGTTAAAATGCATTAATAAACTGCATTTACACCAGTAGGAAATTAGTGTAGCGAAACTTGTTGTGAGCCCTCACGAGAGGGAAGGGGAAGGTATTTATTTTAAATGAAACTAATTTCAATCACACTCCTTCCCTCATAGATTTCACTCTCTCACATTCCCACACCCACGTGTCCCCCGGCACTGAAGTGGGTATGTCTGGGTGACCTGGCCTGAGTCGTTTTTTCTGTGATATGGAGTGCGAAGTACACTGATCAGCCTCTCGTGGTTTCATTTTGAATGGTGATGACAAGTTGGGTTTGGGACAGGTCTTGTACCTTTTAGGAGTCGATAGTTGTTATGATGTGACTTTTTATGTCAGAATCTTGCCTATTTCATCGCTCATGGCTCCTAGGAAAGGTTGCTGCCTGTTACCTTTCTTCCTTATTTTGTGCATGTTCATGCCTTTCTCCTCCCAACAGGAAAGGGAGAAAGCTTTATACAATATGGTACCTTTCCAAACGTTTTAACTTTCATCTAGAGGAATGACAATGCTTTTACTGGTATTTTATGCTCAGGAACATCCTCATCAAATTCAATCGCTTGGCACTATAAAGTCCTTATAGGGAGAAAAACCCAGATTTACATATGGGGATCTGCAGGTGCTATATAGTGCTTCTGTTCTTCAGATGATACCTTTAAGTGTTAAGTCTGGAATATCAGCCAAATCGATTCACAACACATTAGAATATATTTGTGATCACACCTACAGCTACTATTTATATAACAAAATGTTAATTATGGCAGCTTAAGGAACTACGTCATGAAATTTGTAAGGGATGGAATATCATATCTAATAGGAGGGAGGGAAAAAAAACCCCAGTCCCATCTTCATAACTCTTCAGTTTTCCTCTTTCAGACTTAAGGAAGGGAATACGTTGTTGCTACCAGAATGCAACAGTTTGGTTAAAAGCAAGATTTAATTCCAGTATAATATTTATATATATATATATATATATCACATACATTCATAATCATACCTGGAGTGTTCAAAAGAATTTGTAGGTCCTGGACTCCCACCCAGTCTCAACTGTAGATACGCAGAACCAAAGCAGTTGTAACACACCATGACTTTGTGTGTTTAGCCCATAGCGCATTCCCAAAATATCAGCAGAGTACAAGTGGAGTGTTGAGAGTGAGAAGGGTTAAGGCAAGGAGTCCCTAAGCCTGTCTTTTTCTTCTACACCGAGTCAGTAGCTGGGCTAAATAAAATCTCTACTCTTTCTGATTTTATCATTTCAGACAATCCAAAACAAAGCAGCCGTGTCCCAGTGTTCATTAAGGTTTTGGATGTAAATGACAATGCTCCAGAGTTTGCCATGTTTTACGAGACTTTCGTCTGTGAAAACGCAAAGGCAGAACAGGTGTGTTGTCTGCTCCTACGAAGAAAATATTCCAGATGAATTGATTGTTGCTACTACTCTTGCAACACCTTATCAGGAGGTGTACTTTGCATTTGCATCAAGCTGTCAGTTTTGCAAAATTAAACTAAACAGTGGCTGCACAGTATCTGATTACACTTAGTGTTCTTGCAGCTAATGTGACAGTATGTTTTACATGGATTTTTTTTCTGTATTGCACCTTGTTATCCTTGATTCATTTTCATTCTGTGATTCTCTGCCTTACTTTGGCATCTTCACTGTCTCCTTCAAAAACATTTTCAGGTCTGTAACTGTCACAGGTCCTGTCTGTGATATAACTATTTCCTGCCAGATAATTCTCACTCTACCGGTCCTATTACTAAATGGTTCAAAGTAGCAGATAATTTGGAAGATTCAGCCAAACAATCCCTGTGACGTGAGATTTCAGTAGATAAATATACAGTCAGCTTGGACTGTCTCACCTTTCATCTCTATTGCTTGTCACATGCAAAGGTTTCCTACGCGTGTGGAGTGGCATCAACCCAAGCCTGTTCTTGGATGCAACATAATTTTCCTGCCAGCTTTCAAATCCGTTATTTTACCGGCTGATGGAAGGGGATACAATAGCATTGTGATCCTAAACAGCAGCAGCACATGGATCACTTTTCTTAAGCTCGCCATAGCAGCATCAGCTGCCTTAAAGCAGAACAAAGACATAATAAAACAATAAGATTGCTTTACAATCCTAGAGCTCATAAATAAGCATAAGGTCCACTGACTTTGAAGGTAATTTTGTTCTTATTGTTTCAGCTGATACAAACATTAAGTGCTGTTGATAAAGATGACTCTTACAGCGGACATCAGTTTTCATTCTCCTTAGCTCCCGAGGCAGCCGGCAGCTCAAACTTTACGCTACAGGACAACAGAGGTGAATTTCTAGGAAGACTTTTCTTTATTATCTCATCTTCGCTTTCAGTCTTCAGATGAAGATTTAATGTGTGCTTTGTGTTTCCAGACAACACAGCAGGGATTTTCACCCGAAAAACCAGATACAACCGGCATGAAATGAGTACCTACTTCTTGCCAGTGGTAATATCAGACAATGACTACCCTATTCAGAGCAGCACCGAAACGGTGACTATTCGAGTATGTGCGTGTGACCATCGAGGAAAGATGCTGTCCTGTAATGCAGAAGCCTTGATTCATCCTACTGGTCTTAGCACTGGGGCTCTTATTGCCATTCTTCTTTGTATCATTATATTACTTGGTAAGTAGCTCGGAGGTGTTTTGTTTCTGTCATGGTTATTTTGCATTCCTACAAGTAATTAGAACAAGGCTAGAACAAGAGCAAAGCAAAGACATCCTTGTTTTATCCTGCACTGTCATTACTATATTTCCCTTTCTGAGGGCTGCTGCAGATACGGTGTATAGAACCCACACTGTCTTACCTTAGTTATCTAAAGGTCAGCAATGTCCAAACAAGAGGAGACTGCTGGTCTGTGGAAAGAGACAACAGTAGAGAGACATCCATCCCATCCCCTTATTGGTTCCTGAGGTAGACCAGACCAATCACACTCTGCAGGTGTCTGTCTCTTTCTGGTTACCATTGGAGGCCAGATCACTTTCTTTTAAACAATTAACTTCCTGTGTCTAAACTGAGGAGAATCAAGTCTCACTTCTCCTGTTCTGCTGGAAAAGGGTGCTGGAATAGGGTAGGTACTAAAGCACTCTCTCAAAAGCTGCAGGGTTCTCCCTTTCAGGGACCCACCCGTGAATATGAAGAGTTTGGATTCTGAGTGTGGATAATGTACAGATCTCTGGCCATAGCACTTAGAGGTAGTCAACATTTATATTTTTATAAAGATAAGGACAGATTGCAACATCTCTCACACTTCTGTCAGTCTCTCGGACATCCATCTGGGTAGAACTGTACAATACAGCACGAGCAGTTCTCAGGAGACTTTATTAGTACTCACCTATAGAATCTGGCCAGGAAAGAAGGGTGTCAGACCAATTCTTATAGCAGCCAAGCCAAGCAGGGGAGAAATTGTTTTCTTAATGATTCCCCTTCTTTCTACCATAACCGTTTCTTCCTTGAACATGCTCATCACCACTACGGAATCATCCTGATCTTTGCTATTAACAAAATTTCTCTCTCCAGTGATGAGCCAAAGACCATGTTGTGATTCTCAGACTTTAACATATAGTCATGGCTTACCCAAATATCCCATTTTCAGAAATGATTCCTACAATAACAGTCTTACCCTTTATTCTCCATTAAATTATTTTTCAAAACATAGTATTGTTGCCTCTAAGGGCTGAGCTCACTTTGTATCAAGTTCCTTCCCAGAAAAAGAAATCCAATGCTGCAGATACTCTTGCACTCGTTAGTACAACTGTGCTCATTAATATCAATCTGACATTAAACGATTTCCTGTTTTATGTCAATCGAAAATAATTGATTCTGTGTGCTAAGCAGCACTTTATGTCAATTACTGCTCATGCCACCATGCACCATAAGCAGATTTTCAATTAACTCAGCTATATAATTTTCTATTTTCGGGCTGGTTGCAGGGTTAGTATGTGCGACCACTGCTGAGTGGGAAACAGTGCTCTAGGCAGACCTGTGCCGCCGCTCGAAACTTTGCGGCAACAGAAACTGCCCTCAGATTGCTGGGTTTGCCTGCAGTCTGGGTCAGTCTCACAGCTTACCAGGGCGCCTCGGCTACACGCAAGTAAAGGTGGTGGTGGGCTTCACGTGTAACTTCAAATGCTGGCGGGGGGTTATGCCTGCAAGTTCAACCCAGAATAAGAAAACCAAAGAATCCAGATGTGAATCCATAATTATCGAAGCTTTGTCCTTGCATATTCTACCTAACAATTTTTGTTCTTAATGAGATGCTTCAGCAACTCTTCCAAGTAAAAACTGTCCCTCCTGCGCTTGCTCAGACCATTCTACCAGTTGCTATTCTGGAAGCCTATTCTAAACCAGTGCTGTGTTTTCCACATTCCCCAAAATTTTCTCCAGCTATCTCGTTCTCTCACAGACACCTTTCTCCAGCCCTCCCACATAGTGTAACAGCTTTATGCTCTTAAGGTAGAGAATGCTCTCTCACTGCATTTTTGCATAGCAGCACAAGGAAGCTTCATTTGGATTAGGACCTTTACCTTTTACCATCATAAGTAAATCCTCACCAATAAGGGGAGAGCCTGAAGATTTCACCATCTGAACCAGCCATTCTCCTAATTCCTTCAGGTTCACCACCTCACTTATGTCCTTTCAACCTATATTAACAGACGTTCTCCCTTCCTTGCACTACTCCTATGGCAAAGATGCAGCAGGAATTAGAGCATTTTCCTACTATATGCTAGCATCGTGGGACCCCTCTGTAGTCAGCGGGAAGAGTACGAGACCCTTCCACAACACACTTGAGCACAAGTGTGCATCTTGCTCTAAACAATCATGCAAGGCATCCCACAACTAAAAGAAAATAAAAATTAAAAACTCAGCTTTTTGTCAGTTGAAGGAAGCTAAGAAAGACAATTCAGTGGCTAAAATTTTGGTTTTGGGATGTCCTCAGTCCTTGGCATTGCCCTTAAAAGGATTATAAACGAGGAAGGGACTGCCAAAAAATAAAAAATAAAAAAATAAAAAAAAAGTCTTTATCTGTTTCCATGCTTTGATTCACACACTGTTTCAGAAACACAAATGACATGAAAAATAATTTTGAGCCACCTTACCATCTAGTATTAATGAGTTCAAGATGTCTTCTGATTTCCTTTGCTACCAAATAGCTATGAAGACAGCAAGGTGTGTCTGCACAGCAGAGCTGAAATGCTGAGCACTGTGAACCTCAGAGTAGGAAAGCAAGATTGATAGTGGCATTACATCCTGGCTCCTTGATGCTGTTTGTAAATATCGAGTCATTTGCCACCTTAAGGTGGAATCCCGCTAAGAAATCTGAAATTAGCTTCTAAAGAGAATAATGTGTTGAACATATTCCCTCATGCCCTCTGTGCCCACTTCTCTGACAGTATCAGGAATGATTATTGAGTTAAAGTATTTAAATTTGGATTAGGGCCTTGGAAAGAGTTTCTGCTCTCCAAATAAATGAAATGTGCATACATATACATGCACACACTTTAAAATGAAAGACATAAACGTAACTGTTTGAGAAATCCCGTGCCTTTGGCAAATTAAATAATACCATAACCTCATCTCATCAGCCTAAGATTTAAGCTATGTGCTTTTTTAGGGTGATGTACATCATAAAAACATGCCAAGGAAATTAATAAACTTGGACTTTGTGCTGGCTGTAAATCCACTCCATTTTTTTCCAGAGGAGGATAGATTTATTTGTCTTTGCTAGCCTTTCATCACAGCCCGTAGATACTGGCCTTCTCCATAGCACAAGTTGCATCATGTCCCAGGGGCTCGAGGTAAATAGCATCTGATGTTACTTATTTTATAGAAAGTGTTTCTTCTTCCCAACTCTGGGGAAACTAGTTCTGTTCTCAAGGCAACAAAATTGCCGTGCGACTCTGGGTAAAAATGTGCCTACTGACAAAAAGATACTCCACTCGGCTCCTTACAAGCTCGACATCTCCTTTCTTCTAGCGCATATCCCTGCCATTTCATCTCCCAAGGCACTCGCAGGCAGAGCGCGCTCAGCCCGGAAACTTGACGTGTGCGCTTGCAGTTTTGCAAAACATCTCTTAAAACTTGGAATTCGAGCGGAGGCACAGCATTTCTTCCAGGCTTTCACAGAGTTGGGGATTAACCTTTCCCTCTCTCTTTCCCTGTCATTTTTGTTCCCAGTTACAGTGGTGCTGTTTGCAGCACTGAGACGGCAGCGGAAAAAAGAGCCTTTGATTATTTCCAAAGAAGACATCAGAGACAACATTGTCAGCTATAACGATGAAGGTGGTGGAGAGGAGGACACCCAGGCCTTTGATATCGGCACACTGAGGAACCCTGAAGCCATGGACGATAATAAATTACGCAGAGATATTGTGCCGGAAACACTTTTCATGCCACGTCGGACTGCAGCAGCGCGAGATAACACAGATGTCAGAGATTTCATTAACCAAAGGTTAAAGGAAAATGATACGGATCCAACGGCCCCCCCGTATGACTCATTAGCAACCTACGCGTACGAAGGTAATGGTTCCGTGGCCGAGTCCCTCAGCTCCTTGGAGTCGGTGACTACGGACGGAGATCAGGACTACGATTACCTCAGTGACTGGGGGCCGCGGTTTAAAAAACTGGCAGATATGTATGGCACAATGGACAGCGACAGAGACTCTTAATATGTTGCCTTTTTCTGTTTGTTTGCTTTTGTTTCCCTTCCTCATTTTCAGAAAGAGCATCGAGATACGTGAAGTGGCTATTTCTCTCTCTCCATGGCTGTGTGAAAGGGTTCTCTCTGTTCTGCCCCTTCCAGTTGTCTAACAACTGCAGTCTGTGTGGATCAGCCATCACAAAACTTTTTCTAGTATCATTTTATGAGCTTCCAAGAGGCAAAATTCTTATTTTTTAGTGCATCCGGTTTACCAAGCCAATCTTACAGGCACAGCAGTAGTGGAAGGGAAAAAAGGGAAAAAAAAAAAAAAAGAAAAAAAAAAGATCAGATGGGGAGCAATATTTTTACTTGTTCTGCTTATATTGTAAATTGGAGTATATTACTGTTTAAGCTCACTTGCTCTTTTTACTTGTATTCAGACTATTCAGCTCAGACGATTTCTCTGTCGATTGTGTATTGCACATCCCAATGTAATGAGGTACCCTAGTTTTACCCTATGTATTATAGTCAAAAGTAGTGGTGATGGAATGAAGGTTTATTACACGAGTAAGCTGAGAAAAAAAAAAATTCAAACATGCATTTTACTCATGAGGAGAGTAGAAGGGCCTAATGGTCATTTAAACCTAAGTGTTTTTCTAGAACTCACCATTGCCCCCAACGCACTGAATCGTACTTACACACACATATATATAGTTCATTGACTGCTGTGTATATATTCTTCTGACCTAGCATTGCTGGAGAGATGTGTGTACGTGCATGTGTGTGTGGTCAGTAGCCCCAGTATCTCATTCTTAGATGGTTTCCCTGCTCTAAGCCAGACTTGCCTTGTGATATGGGGAAAATCATCTTACCCAACTCCTTGGAATCGATCATGACTTGGAGGAAAGAGCAGATCCTAACTTTGTTTTATTTTCCCTGCATCCCACATCCTCAGTCAGCCTCCACCTGCACACCAGTTCAGTGGGAAGGCTGGATTAAGGCTTTTCATGCCCATCTCCTGCCCATTCCCATCCGTGGCAAGAGAGTTGTGGCCTCAGGATGACTGCCACCCATTATAGCAAAAGGAACAGCTACAAAGGAGGAGAGAGTGCTTTTTTTATCTTGACCTTCCCTGCCTGGACGCCCAGGGTGGCTTCCTGACTGACTCTGCCCAGTTTTGATATCTGTAAAGTGGGGAAATAATGCCTACCTCATCAGGATGTTGCAAGAATTATGTAAGTCATTTGGAAAATGCTTTAGAGATGGAAAATGCTGGCATTCTGCCTGAGGAAGTAATTTCTTGTGCTTTTGGATGGTTGGGTTGTCATGGGTTCCGTTCCTCCCCCCACACCTCAGTTCAAGCCCTGAATGCACAAGCAAGCAAGAATCAATTCTTATTTCAGTGGCCTGAAAAGTAGGGTTCATCACTGTAATTTTTTTAAAATAAATAAATTAGTCAGCCAGGGCCATTAAAGACATCACCAAAAGGTAAGATTTTAGCGACAAGCTTCAAGTGCATACATTTATCTGTTTTGCCAAGCTAAACAGTTTTTGTCTAGGAAGGAAAGGGAAGATGCCATAGTCTCAGGCCAAAACTCTTTACAGCTTGTGCACCTCTCAGTATTTTTTGGTTTATCAGCTTCATGCAGTTGCTGCTCTTCAGACACCTGGGAAAGGCTACCTGGAAAAATACCCTGAAGGAGCTGCCATGGGACACATCCAAAGCCACCCTGTGTCCCAAAGTAAGGACAGAGCCCATGGCACCATGCCAAGGAAAGGTGGCAATTTTATTTATTTTAAGTATACCTCATATATAACTAATCTCATCTATTTTATTCTGAAACAGTATTTAATACCAGAATTGCAGGCATGGATCTGTTTCTCCCCCTCCCATGAATCTTAAATGAATCAGTTTGAAAACTAAACAGCAGCTCCAATTTACTCTAAAAATAGAGAGGGGGGAAAAAGTTAATAAACAGAAAATTAGAAGGGATTAAATATTAATCCCTCAGATTCATTACTCCTAGAGAGTAAATAAAGAGAGCAGTAAGATTCCCGAGTATTAGACTTTCACAAGCGTGATACCATAGTGCCAGGTGCAGCTGGGCTGACCGTGAGGACAAGGCAGCAGCGCTGCGGTGCCCAGCTGGGCCTGGGCAGGACTCCATGCAGTGGGCAGCACCGTGCATTCACAGGATTAGAGCAAGGCAGCTAATGGCTTTCGGATGCCCAGCATGACAGATTCTATGGGTCTTCAGAGTGGAGGAGCCCAGAGTTTCAAAGGGGGCTGAGCCCCCCATCTCCCTGATGGCAGCTTCTCACAGTGCTTCAGCCAGCAGAGCAAGGTGCCCATCTCCATTGCTCAGCCTGCCACAGCCACCACAGCAGTGACAGCGTGACTAGATCCTCATTATGCTCTCCTGAGGGTCCCCCACTAATTTAAGAAGCTAAATGCCTTTGAGAGTCTACCCCTTCATGGACTCCTTGAAATCAGAGTATTCAGGATGCAGCCTGTCCGAAACCCAACCCTGACACACAGAAGGCACCATCTGGATTTCAGGTACATCAAAGAGCAGCAGATGCTCAGCACCACCTGTCACAGGTCCCTCACTGTGGGCTGCATCATCCAGTCAGTCGAGACAACGTACCCTTCAGGGGCTCTCTCGAATGGCTCCCCAGTATACGCCTGGGTCTCACCCTTCACTGCATGGGGCTGCCTCCAACAAGTCATCTCAAGCTACAGTTCCAGCCAGACACCCAAAGCCACTGCCCCTTCCCTTCCTCAGGCCCTAAGGAAACAGATTGGTGTATGGAGGGGATGGCAGAGGTAGCTCTGGAACCCCACACATGCTTGGCCCTGCAAGCCACCCCCAGCTCACGGGGACAAGGGATTTACCATCACTTGACTGAAGACAGACCAAAAGGGGTGGGCCACCCTGGAAGTCACCTGCCATTAGTCATTTGGGCTGGAGTAACAGGACAGGGTCAGTGGTCTCCTTGAACTGCTTTCCTATGTGTGTACAGACACTTTGTCCGATTTAGTAGCAGTCCCAGTGCAAGTTTTGTTTTGGGGTTGCTTTTTGAATTGAAAGCTGGTTTTATTTTGTACATTAAGTGACACAGCAAATAATAGTGGCTACTCATGCCAGTTGTGTAAATATATCTCATAGAAAATTATGTTCTGCCACCACAAATACAGTGCCCAAATAGCAAATGGATTCTTCCAAGAAAAATCAAGGCAAACTTGCATCCAAATTATTATTTATGCATTTAGGTTTTAAGATGTATTTTTCCCCTGCAAATTAGACAGATTTAGCATCTCTTGCACAGCAAGAAGTGTTTAATTCTCTCTTTCTTCTTGCTTGGCAGTACCACAAAGTGCAATTTACAAAATCAGTGCTGCATGTTAAATACTGGAAGCGCCGTACCGCGGTGAATGCAAAACTCTGCAGCAGTATCTCCCTTGCACTGTGTTGCGTGCCGGCGTGCTAGATGAGAGAAATGAGTATGCAACATTGCTTCCACAGTGCTGGAGTTGGCATTTATAGATAAACAAGCCTTAGACTGTGGGCTATGACCAGGGTTTCAAGGCTGTTTTAAGCCTGCTCTTACAGGCATGGCTGCTTGAGAGGAGGAAACACTATTAGGGAGTTGGGCTGAGCAAGGTAGAGGCATGAGCAATGAAGTTGACTTCTGCTTTGGAAAAGCTCCTGATCTAACAGTGGGCCTGTTAAAAGACACCAAGGAATTCGGTCGAGTTGACACAAAAGGGGGATGTTTACATAGCAGACTTCTCCAGCCTTGCTACTGCAGACCAGGAGCATCACTGCACTCGAAATAGAGGGAGGTTTTTGGGATAGCTGTAATATCCCAGCTCCCAAAACAGCCACTTTATTCTAGAAAAGTGATATTTTAAGTCTTGAAGAATGATTACTTCAGTTTAAAGCCAGTTCTGTCCCCCCAGCAGCACCAGTATGGAGAGACATGGCAAGACGTGCCTTCAGTGAAGAAGGTGTGCCAGGAACATCTCTGTATGAGAAAGTGCTTAGAGGAAAGCTGGGGCAGAAACTTGCAGCAGGCTCCAGACACAGGAATCTAGGGACTTCCACGGGGTCTACTGACAGTACTGCAGGACTGGGATCCATTCCCAAACCTGATGCAGGTGGAGATGTGTCCAACCACGAGAAAAATCAAGTTGCCTGGTTTTTCAGTTATTGCTGGTAAAAAGCAGATCTCTAGAAAAGATTGACTAGAAGAACACCACTCCACCTGCACTAACACCAATACTTTTGTATTGTTATGAGGTTATGTGAACATTGCAAGCTGCCCATGTTTCAAAAGCAGACGTATCAGTGTTGAGCAGGGCCAGCAGTGCACAGTCACTTCTAATACTTCCAGGTTGCCTACGGCAGCCAGAGGGAGATTTTCATGGGTAGGAGGAAAGGCATCGCCTTTATCAGAACAAACAAGTTAAATCCGGGCCATTTCCATGCAGATCTCTAGGAAAGAAAGCCCCTTTGTCATGATTATTAGTGAAACGCCTTAGGTTTCTGCAGCAGATCTGTCTGCTGGCGGTGTTCTGCAGAGCGAGTTACAGACAGGTATTCTGAGCAGGTAGCCCTCTGTGAACACACCACCACGTTAGCTCTTCCTGCCACCATCTGTTTAAACCTCCCCACCTTTCCTTTGGCTAGAAGCAGTACAACGCATTTCAGAAGACCGCTGTCCCACCTGGATGCTGCCATCACCTGTCTCGTTGTGTTTCAGACTAATGCTGCGGCCTGAGACCCCTGGTCAGATGAGAGCTGACAAATTAGCAGTCATTACGCTGCTTCCAGCGAGTATGAACTACGTTGTAAGTTGGGAAAGGCAGGGATTTTTCCTACCGCTCTGGATATCCAACACAGCAGCCACCTCCAGTAAATCTCTAAGCCACAACATTTTCTTATTTTCGGTTTAGTCTCCAGAAAGTTTTGTGCTCTTAGAGATTGTTTCCACACGTGAAGGAACAGAAAGGTATTTCATGTTACAGCGTTGCTCCAGAGGGAGGGAAACCACACGCCCCCGCCCCCCCCACGCGGTGGGTTCACGCCAGCCTCTCCCCTCGGCAGCTTTATTCAGGCACAGCTGAAGCGATCTCGATCCTGCCCATCATCTTGCACTGTTCCCTTTCCAGCCCAGCCCCGCGCTTTCCCGAGGACTCTTAAGGATTGCCGAGGAGGCATCCAAAAGCCGCGGCTGGGACTGCGGGGCGCCAGAGCTGGGGGTTTCCGGAGGAAGACGCGTTGCGCGGAGGGGCGAAGGGGAGGTAATCCGTCACACGCAATGCGCGCCTGCGGCGGCCAAAAGCCACAAAGCTGTCACATTATGCAGAGAGTTATTGGATTTCAAAGGAGTTTTTACAGAAGGTGCTCCTACATTTTCCCCATCCCCCCTGCATGTCTCTTGCTTTCTTTAAAATAAACAAAGAAACAAGCGATTTGGAAGTCGATTTGGCTAACAAGGCGTAAGTCCGGCGTATAGAGAAATCCTTTCCACTCCCACGGGCTTTTGACCTTTCCTATGAGACTGCACTATTTATGTAAATATACCTGGAGACACTTTCTATAAACTTTTAGTTTTCTATGATCTATTGCTTTAGCATTTATTAAAGAGAGACAAATGTATAGAACTATTAAGCATTCAGGTGAACACAAAGAAACACAGAATTGTTCTGGATTTTGACACAAGAAACCCCTCCTCAGCATCGCTGTACTGCTTTAATTCTGTGGTTGCTTCCATTGCTTTAAGAAAAAAAAAAAAAAAAGAAACTGAAAAAGAAAGGCCTTATAATAAATGTTACATGCACCTGAACTGTGTTACTGAGCAAAATCAATCCGGCAATCTCCTGTTGTGATTTGTGATTTTTAAACCCTTAGAAATAAATGCCTTTCGGTATTGATTTTTTTTTTTTTAAATTAAATCTTCTTCCAAGCATAAATTTAACCTGACACCCCCACCTGGGAAGATTTACTTGCTGGCCTGCTCCAGCCACGCAGTCTCTCACGATGTCATCCCTTGGTCGTGCCAAGGGAGCCTCAGCATCGGATGGATCTGGTTGCTGCTCAGCACAGAGGGACGTTTGTGGGAGACAAGATTTTTGCCTCCCAAGAGATTTACACCTTCCCTGTGTTGCACAGGGCCCTGTGCTGGAATGATTATCTCTTCTGCAGAGTGGATGGGCAATTTGTTATGGTCAGATGGCAAGCGCGCACTCTCCCCTTATATTTCCTGTTCACTGTACTGGCTTCTCTTTCGGGGGTGGGGGGCAGGGGAAAATGAAATTTAAGGATTTAACGAGAAACAAATTTGAAAAACAATTTCTCACAGACAGAGTGAATTTGCCTTTTTGCAAATTGATTTTTGTAACAAGTTATTTATATGATACTACTTAATAAATTGTTTTTTTCTAACTTTGGCTGTGGGTTGTTTTTTTTTTCTTCCTAATTAATTCATGCCTTGTATTTACAGTGCTGTCATAAAGATTCTGCAGTCACTTTAAGACACGGAGGTAAACTGGCTGGCGCAGTATTTGAAATGTTGTTTCTAAGTGTCTGTCTTGCAACATGTGGTAAGAGCAGGAGGATCACTGTTCTGTGATCAGTGAAGCCTTGCAAAAGAGGGATGTGGTTTCAGAATGCATGCTTTTAGATGCTTACTAAGAGGAGCATATTAGCCTATGCTCACAAGCCAAATTTTGGCTAGCCAGGGCTCCTCAGGAGGTCAGCAGGAGTTTTGTTGAAATACAGCATGTGAAATACCTTCCTTGAAGCATATAAAGATCATTTAGTTTATAATAGCACCCAGCACTTTTTTGCCTTTCATTATATGAGGTCCAAAAAAAGACTTAGAAGCTAGGTTCACTTAGAGAGTCTAAATGCTATTAGCAGTATCTTATTACACAAGAAGAGCAACCTTTAGAAAAGAAGTTACTCATTTGAACACTTCCTTAATAAAAGATCTGTCTACATCTCCAGGAACTCCACAGTGTTTAAATTTCTTCCTAAATACAAGGAGAAAGAAAAGAGTGGGAAAAGTCTTAGTAAAACAGTATTATGTCAGAAGCATTGGAACAAGCCACAAAAGCAGCCGGTTTGGCTCTGAAACCTGCATGAGGTTTATGAAAGGGCTAAGTAACCTTCATAACCAATGAGTTCGCCAAAGCATCCACCTGCAATCCTTGGTGGATCTCCAGAAGAAAACTTCTGTATGAATAGCCCAAGAAACCAGCTCTTTTCAGACCTCATTAGTAGATCAGAAGGCTACATTGCAATTAAAAGTGTTTATCTGATTATCTGAACACCAAGTCACAGAACCCAAGCACTGCATGTGGAGGGTATATCTACGCCCCCTCCACTCCCTTCAATACAGACACACACTTGCAGGTGCAGCTCCATTGCTGTTCACATCACAGCAGCACCACAGGTTTTCACAAAACATCAGCTTGAGTTCTTCACTTTCTAAACAAAGACGGAAGCAGCAGGACGAATCCGGGTTGTCCACCTGCAGCGAGGTGGGCCTGACTCAGCAACTCATCACAAGTACTAAGGCTCCGAGCGCATCAGTGAGTCAATATTCCCCCTAACAACACACGAACCCACCCCCCAGTATTCAATTTTCATTTAAACAATCAAACTAATCACAGAGACAAATTAACTAGAAGAGCAATTAAAATCTATGGCCTCTTAATTAAAAAAAAAAAAGTTTAACCATTCCATGTTGAATTTCACAGACAGCTCAGACAAAAAAGCCAAAGAAAACAACACATTTAACTGATGCTTTAGTGCTTGCATAAAAGCTACAGGAATGATCACTTACATGACCAGCCATGTAAACTTGGTGTTGATCCTTCCAATTCAAACCTCTATGCTACTTTTGATCTAAAAAAAAGATATTCTTATCCAACCCCTTTTTCCCCACAGCGCTAGTACAACTTCCCCTCTTTTTAGCACAGCCAGTTATCCAGAATATACCCACCCTCTACATCTTCTTGCCTCAAAACTGACCCCACCAACTAACAGGTTCTCAACAGCTCTCTGGCTTGACACCAGACCCCCGAGCATCTCAACCCCTCCAATCAGCAGTGAGAAAAGCAGATTCCACTTTCCTAATTCCCCACAAGTTTGAAAGCGCAAGCATTGTCAGAAGCCCTTGGCTGCTATTTCAGAGCTAATCTAGTACTCATTATGTGATGAAAGGAGTGGTTTCTCCTTTACTAAAAAGGAAAACAAACAAACAAAATCTGACAGTAAAACAACCCCACACCCCCAAAAAAGGAAACCTCACACAAGAAAAATCACATGCCACAACACTCCCCCAAAAACCCCACCCAATCCCCTCAAGAATGACCTGCATACAGCTTTCCTGCTGGAACTTCACCTTTCTTAACTGGGAACTTTGCTGGCTAGCTGTTCTTACATGCATCTTAATTAATAAACAAACAGCTAAATCCCCTCCTGATTGCTTTTACATGTTTTTCTAAACATCTGCTTCTACTTACATTGTTCAACAAAGCTGCTCTCTTCTACAACTCAGCTGGGGAACTTATTTCTCCCTCTCAGGATGCAATTGGGTATTTCACGTCAATTATCTTAATTGGAAGCAAGCTGAACCCATTTCCCAATTACAGACCCAGCTTATTAAAACAAACAAACAAACTCTCTAAATCACAAATAAAATAAAATAATGCCCCCAAAGATCAAACATAATATTTGACAGCAAGACATTGAGAAGGGGATTGAATAGAAGAGCTCTAGTAAGTGAAAGAGACAGGAAGAAGATGTAGGGACAGAAGGAGAAAGTGGGGGTCTAACTGGCTCAGGATCTGACACAGCATCCCTGTAGGTCTGCTTACAACCCCACCACCTCCCATTATCATGTGTCTCTGAAGACACAAAAGATTTCAGCTTTTCTATTTGGCTTCCCATGGATGCAACCAGCTTTGAGAGACACCCACCTTTTAAGAACATGCTGGATACTACTATAGGAAGCTATGTGTAGAAAGTATTCCACATGTTCTACTACCTAGTGGTACAGAGAGCAGGATGAATGGTGTCTTTTGCTCCAGCTGGCAACTAAACCCCACACAGCTGCTCACTCACTTTCCCCACCCCCACCCCACCCCAGTAAGAGGGGGGAGAGAATTGGAAGAGCAAAAGTGAGAAAACTCGTGGGTTGAGACAAAGACAGTTTGTCAGGTAAAGCAAAAGCCACACACACAAGCAAAACAAGGCCAGGGATTCATTCCCCACTTCCCATGGGCAGGTGTCCAGCCATCCCCAGGAAAGCCGGGCTCTGTCACACATAATAGTTACTTGGGAAGAAAATGCCGTCACTCCAAACAACCTCTCTTCATCCTCCTTCCACCAGCCCCTCATAAACTGACCATGACATCACATGGTACTAATATCCCTTGAGTCAGTTAGGGACAGCTGTCTCAGCTGTGTCCCCTCCCAACTCCCTGTGCAACCCCAGCCCACTGTCTGGTGGGGTTGTGTGAGGAGCAGAAAGGCCTTGGCTCTATGTAAGCGCTGCTCAGCAGTAACAAACGCATCTCCATATTGTCAACACTGTTTTCAGCACAAATCCAAAACACAGCCCCATACTGGCTCCTGTCAAGAAAATTAACTCTATCCCAGCCAAAACCAGCACAACAGGCAAAATAGGTAGCCCACAAGGCTATAATCTGCCCACCTACAGCATCTGCCAGGTAGCCCTGCAGTGATGAGTGCTTCCCCCTTGCCAAGCCTGCACATTCGGAAACAGCAACTAAGATGCTATTTTGATTTTGCTGTTTTCTGCCATTGTTGACATCTCTCTAAACAGTTTTACAGTTGTCTTTGAGTAACAAAGAAAAGTCAAAACTACACTATGAGATTCACTGTTCTAATATCTTGGTATTTAATCAACTTGCAATATAATATCGATTACAAATGCCCTGGAGACAAGAGATTGGTACTTGTCTTTACAGAAAATACTTCATATAGCTCTTTATTGCAGAAAGAGCCATTCAGAGGTTTTGATACCAAATATCCATCTGGCCCATGGGCTCACTCACTCACACAGTCAGAATTTTATCATTGATTCTGGCAGGAGTGAAGTGGGGCTCCTGGAAGACAGTGCAGGTTAACCGTTTGATGACCAGCTCAAAGTGCAGCAGAGGACAAAGGGACTCAGGTGATGGATGTTGCTTTTGAGGACTGTGAAATAAAAGAATCGCACGCAAAAAAAGGTCTCTGGCAAGAGGATCATATTATATAAAACACTGTGCCAAGACCTCAGTGCTTCAGTTTATTGCCAGTTAACAATTACCTTGCAAAACCAAAACCAAACAAGAAACCCCTCACTGTCAGCTGAGGCATCATCAGATCCTGAGGGCTCTCTCCCTTCCCTCTCCCTTCCCTCCACTGGAAGGTCACGTCCCTGCCGCCAGCCAGCTCTGGCCAGCCCTCACACATACCCAGCCTCTGGAAGAACTGGACCAAAGCTGAACCGAAAACTTCTCTTTCACCCAGCCCTCGTTATTGCCTCTCCTTTCTTTTATCCTCTGGATAGCCTACACATATTCATAAACATTTACACTACCTGCTAAATATACACAAATGAACCTGTTATGCCAATGATTACTTGGTCTTATCATCTCACTCCATCTTGTCTTTTGAAACTCTTCCAGGTCCTTAGCCCACACTCTGGTTTACCCCTGCAAGTATACACATCTTCTCAGTGATGCACATAGTTCTGAGCACTCCCTAGGCACTCACTTTACCCGCTGGTAAAGACCAAAAGAACTCTTCTCTGTGTGTAGAACTTCCTGATCCCGAGTTATTCCCACCATTGCTGGAGCTAGTATTGTGATGAAGTGAGAAAGTGCGAGCTCCAGAAGTTGTTCTGATCCCTTATGCTTTTAGACTGCCTTACCACCGCCCGATGCCTTTGGGACAGCAGTGAGTTAGAGGCCACCACAACTCTTTCTAGGCTCCTTAGCGAGTAAGGCACATTTTGTATTTGGTGTGAGGGATGCTGAGTACAGGAAAGAGGGACACAAATATCGTCCCTCCAACACTGGAGGGAAAGGCCCAGAAAGTAGCTTTAGGAAACCCTTTTTTTTCTATGAAAACAGTGGCCAGTGGTTTCTTTCTATTCCTCCATCCCCTTGGTACCAGCTGTGGAAAAGGGAGACAAGAGCCTGTCTGTGCTTGTCTCACATTAGGACCAAAGGGGTTGATGCTGCAGGAAACACAAAGGAGTGCGGGGGTCAGCTGGAGAAATGCTGCTCCTGACAGAAATGCACCTTGGGCTGTCATAGAGTGTACCTTACATCTCTCCCATAAACTTGGGCCATTAATATCTCAGGCACAAAGGAGCAGAAGAGGAACTCAGGAATCTGAAGACTTCTCTGAAAATGGGGAGTTTTTTCTAAAACCTGATGGAGGCTTAGAAATGGACTTTGAAATTTTTTTGTATTTTATGATTATTCGGTCTGTGAATTCACTGAAAGTCACCCATTTGCTGTAGCAACTCCAAGGTGTTTACTGTAAAGTGAGAACTTTAAAAAAGTTCTTTAAAAAGTGAGAATACTTAGGCAAAGAAGTTTTGGAGAAAGCTCACAAACATGGCCATGGTTCATTAGCACAATTAATGCCATATCCACAAACTTGCTGCATTTGAGGGGATGGCTGCAGAGCTCCATACAAATCTACTGGTGTATCTCTCTGCAATAAATGACAAAATGATGGCCTGTTTAATTTCCCATTATGCCCTGGATCAATGGAATACCTTCCTCCTTTGTTGCCAGTGGTCCTGCACCTGTAGGAGGATGCTGGTCTAATCGGATGTTGCTTGCCATGTCCTGGTTTTACAAAGTTCTCCTTGCTCTGCTGGGCTGTAATTGTATTTAAGTCGTACTGTGCTGAACAGTTTAAATGAATAAATGACACTTTGGCAAATATTCATTGCAAGAGGTCCTGGGGTTAGCTTGTTTAGAAGGAAAAAAGGGGGAAATGAAGTCCCCAGTCTCCTATTATGGTTAGTGGTCAGACCGCTGCAACTCGCAGTGACAGACAAGGACTAGTTTACCAAATTGTTCTAGAGGGGAAAAAAAGAGAAAAAAGTAATGTTACCAAACATTTAGTGTTACTGAAACATTTGCAGTCCCATCATATGAGCTACTTTATACCTGAAAAGCCTAAAGTTCACACACAGGTTCTTTGTTACAGTTAATTGAGACTCAATAACCACTCTTCTAAAAAAAAAAAAGTATTTTTGTCAGAGGAAAAAAAGGTCAAACTTCTTTCGTTTCCTCTTATTTACTTGCATAGATGCTAGAAGAAATGAATCTGCCAGGCCTAAAGACACACTTTATGACTCAGACTTGCTGATAATGCTATGGAGAATTAGTATGACTTTTGTGTTTTGGGCTCCCTCAGCTCTAGCTGAGTTGAAAGACTTGATTCTTAATTCAAAATACATATTTATTTTTTAAATAATTTTTGTTACTCTAAAAAATTTCATCAGGGAAGCACTATCGAGTCTTTTTAACTTGAGCTGCACAAATAGCATCTTTATAATGTAGTGCCTATGGTACTTAAGGCATGGTCTACAATAAGCACAATGCTCCTTCAGATTCCCCCATCTAAAAGAAAGGTGATTTTCTTTATTCCAGCCTCTTGAAGTAAGAAAGAAAGGGAGAGAAGATAGAGACAGCTCTTTGTCCTACTGCTCAGATGCAAAAGTTAATCATAAAGCGCAGCGCTGTTTTTAAACGTTTCAAAATGTAGAATAGAGACGCATTCAGACCTGCCTCATAAATAGACCATTCTAGTTAAAACTTTGAGAAATGAATTCCTGGCTCTGCTTCTTCTTACTGAAAAAGAAAACATAGTGGCCTTCTGGGGCAGGATCTCTAAAGATTTTCGATGAGATTTATGTGTCAGAAAGAGCTCTCAGAGGCAGATCGATATAACTAAGTAGAGCGCTCTCACACAATCACACTGATCGGGAAAACTGGCTGCAGCATCAGAGGGCTGGCATTTTCTCACTCGCATTGTGTGAGATGGCCTAAGGTTTCTCACAACACTGAAACCAAACCCTCCCGTTGACAAAGGAGCTGCAGCTTCTTGAGCTTGTGTGTTACTAGACACATTCCTTCATAGGAGGAGAGGAGCACTTCTTCATGAAGACAGGCTGAGAGAATTGTGCTTGTTCAGCCTGGAGAAGGCTCTGGGGAGACCTTACTGCAGCCTCCCAGTGCCCGAAGAGGCCTAAGGATGGAGAGGGGCTGTTTACAAGGGCATGGAGTGATAAGACAAGACCAGGCTGGATGGGGCTTTGGGCAACCTGGTCTAGTGGAGGGTGTCCCTGCCCATGGGTTGGAAATAGGTAGTCAACTTCCAACCCAAAACAGTCTGTGATTCTTCTGACTGACTTAACATTCCCAGTCTCTGGCACCATACAGCCATAGTGCGGTCACATTCCCAGATTACATTTGTGCCTCTGTTAAATAATCTTTATAAACAAATATGAGGTTAGAGATTGCAAGGAAAAGTACATTCTTGCGCTTTTTATACATCTAAACTATTTCTTTGAGGATATTTTTAATCAGTCTCTTTGCAGAAAACAGAAAGAGAGTGCTTCATCTTGAATTGCTAAGTGAGATGTTTCTGATTGGCACTTCTTCACTCTTTTGCCACCAGATAAACAGGTGACAGGTATCCAAAGGGGTAAACTGGTAAAATAAGGAAATTAAGAATTAGAAACTGAGTCTGCCTAGTTCCTTCTGAAGATCTGGTTAGACTTCTACATGCAGGTCAATGTGCTTAAATGCACCTTTAAAACTGGCCTGGCCTTCCTCAGATGGAAAAGCATCCACACCAGGACACGCACAACCAATCCCATTCTTTTAACTGGGGAGCACAGACTTTGCCTGCTTGTTCTAATGCACACACCAGACCCACATAGGTACCACAACTTAGGCAGAACATGTGCAAGTCTGGGCAGCTTGCAAACAAGACATGCACCAGCGATAAATTAAAGCAAGGGGGATATAAAATCCTACTTGAAGAAATTAAGGCTATTTTTTTTCCCCCTTTATTTTTCATAACCACAGCAGCTGGCTTAGGAATACCAGACGTGTGCTGCTGATGGACATTAAAAACACATAACAGTGTGATAAAAGAGAAAATATTGTGCTGCATTATTGTGGCAACATCCATCACAATATTTTAAGGTCAGCTCTGCTGTTCAGCTATTAGTCTTAAACATGAGAAAAAGTTCACATGTAAAATTAGTTAAAATGCTTAGCTCTGCTGGTGATAGAAAGAGACGGGGCGCATACAGATTAGGGAAAGAAAAAAAAGAAAGGAACTGTAAAGAGCAACACAGTGGAAAAGAGAAACCTCAGGAGGAGAATGAGTGTATCCTGTAAATATCTTCAAGGTAAGAATGTAAATGAAGGAAGGAAATTACACCAAGGCTCAGAAGAAAACAGAAAAAAAAAAAGTAACGGCCATAAGCAAAGGAAGGAAAAGTTTATGCTAAACATGAGACAAAATCAAAGAGTAATTGGGCTAGTGAAATAGGAATAGCTTCAGAGGAAGCTGAGGTGCAATTCATGCACATATTTAAGAACACTGGACCAAGAATAAATGAAGATAGCAGATCTGTAAAATTTAAATGTTGAGACAAAACAAAGAAGTCTTCCCTGGCACCCTGTCGATGGTTTTTAGTCTGATCAGCCTCAGCCTGGCATAGTGTTCAAATTCTGTTACTTACAACACACCTGTTTTCTCATTACACCTGCTTGTTTGCTGGGTTTTGGGTTTTTTCTTTTGTGACAGCTGACATCAGCGCTATTCTTCTCTTTTCCATGTCTTATTTGACTTCTCATTAGTTATACTTCAGTCACCGCATCTCCTCAGCTCATCATTTTGTTCCCTTTCCACCCAGCTCCTTCAATCAGGATGGAGACACGGACACTCCCTTCGGAGCGAGCAGTGACTCCACGGAGTGTTCTGTTCCTTCAGCTGCATTTGTCTCGAGCATTCTGAATTGTGGCGTTCCAAGAGCGCCTGCAGCTGTTTAGGTGTGAAGACTGTTAAAAGCTGTGCAAATGCATGACCCTTGTTCAACGTGGGGCTGGTTTTCAATAGGCCTTTTCTTTCGAGAGACGTCTGTGCTTGACTCCCTACGTTATGATTTAGTTCACGGCGTAGATGTTTCATCAGCAGTATCTCCTTGGTATTTTGACAAACTGTAAATCCGTGCTTCTCAGTTATTCACGTGCCAAGGCTTCACTTCAAGGTTCAGCTTTCAGCTCAATACAGATGCTTATTAAAGTCAAGGGAAGGACCCCATCGACTTGGATGAGTTTAGAATGAGATCTTATACTTCTATTCAAGCTTAAGTAGTCCAGAACATAAATTTACCATTTGGGTCCTCTGCTGTGCAGCCAGTACAATAGCTTCCACTTCTGTTGTCACAGTTGACTTTTAATTCAACGAGTCTCTTTTAAGTCCTCATACAACTCTCCACACCTGAGTAAGCAAATGTTCAAAACTCCTTAATCGATTTCCACTGTTAATTCTCTAGGGTCAAGTAGCACTGTCTTCTGCTTTTGCAGATGGGCAATTAACTCACAGTTAAAAAAGGAGTTGGGCACCTACATAACCTCAAAGACCTCTGCCAAAAGGACTTCTGTGGTGTCCCACCAGATCTCAAGCTTTTCCTGGAAAAAACCCGACTTGAACACGAGCTTCCCAGCGTGTGGCTGTAATGTGGGGAAAGCTGGATGGAGCCACAGCGCTGCTACAGGTGTAAGGATAAGTTGGTGTAGCAGCAAGAGCTCCTGTCAGCCCAGGGACCCTGGCAGAAGGCAAAGGGACAGACAAAGTTCATAGTCCCCTAAAATTTTTCTCCTTGTTTTGCCATTATAAAATTGCCTTTGCTGGGGTTAATTAACAACTCTGCTTGCCAGGGCTAGAGGGACAACGTGGGCTGCAGTTTTTACCCCTTTCCTGAGTTTCCCATAGCTAAGACCAGACCTTGGGATGTAACCTCTGTAAATGCTCTCTCATTACCTTCCTACTAATTAGTCTCATTTAATTTATGAGGTATATTATCCAGGGATGATATATGGTATAACACATTAAAAAATGAAGCTTCTTGGCATTTGGAAATGCTCTCACTTTAGAGAACCCATCACTCCTCCTCACATGTTCACATAAGGGTATGGTCGGAGTCTTCTGGGGATAAAGAAGTGTCTTCCTCACAGCAATGGCTCTGTAAAGTGTTAAGGTCGCTATGCCGTGCTGGCCTAATTTGAGTGCTTGCGTCTTACTACAGCTACGTGCCACAAATGTTTAAAGCCCAGATTCAGCTCATCTAACTGTGAGCACTGGACTAATCAGAAGAAGAGCTGTCACCCTTTGGTTCTCAGACAAGAGTGGGTGATTCATCCTGATGAAGCCATGAGCTGGTCTCTGGACGTGTTGCTTTCACTCACCACTTCTCACAGTAGCAGCATAGGGGTCATAGATACAACATCAGTGTCTACTAACTGGTAAGATGTGTTTCAACCTTGGAGTTTAGTACAGGAAATGAACTTGCTAGGAGCTCCTGAGTTTGGGATATTTTAGTTTTCTATAGACACAGCCTGCTGCAAGCTCAAACTTCAGACATGATCCTTAAAAGCTGGTTGTACCGGCCTACGCTTACCTTCATCACTCACTGTGCTAACGTGTATGCAAGCTGCAGACAAATGTTGCTGAAAATTCATCCTAGAGCAGCAGAAGCCAAAATAAGTGTACTTGTCCACCATGCTGGCCAAAGCACTTAAAAAAACAGAGGCCATTCTGCAAACCCAGGTATGTTCACAGGTTGGTGGTATACACCTTCAGCATTAAGAGCATCCCTAAGTCCTTCCTCCACTGTCTCCTCAGAAATGTGGGAGAGACCAACAAGGATTATAGATCTGAAAGTCCCAAGCATGCCAGCAGTTGAAAGGCGACCTTCTCATCTCTGCTCACTGGCACCTTTTCTGATGGGTGTCTCCTCCAGACTTGCCTCCTCTACATACACCTCCTTGTACAGAAAAATTGCCGAACAAAAGAAACCGAGTTAAGGTGAACATCTTGAGTTGTATTACAAGTTTTAAGACAGAAGGATGTGATCTATTCTGAAAGTCCCTGATGATTTATTTAGTGGGCATATTTTTACATTGTTTCCTTTAACATCACAGAGAAGGTGTCTTTGGAGAGGTGCAGCTTTTATCTCATCTCCTTTAAAATCACACCACAGATCTCAAAAGAAAGGCTATGCCATGTCAGAATTTAAAATGTTCACCTTATGGCTGTCATCCAAAGTAGATGAAATATATGCCAATGAGTTTTAAATGATTGCTTATGCTGCCAATCACAGTCAGATTCTCAACTGAATGATACAAGTTCCCACTGTTTCCCCGAAAAGTTTAAAGCTGAATCTTTTTATACCAAAAAAGAGGATCTGGTCCTTAAATTTCAGCATCTTCCGAATCCAAATTCCTTTTATCCACTTGAATAATTTATCATCATAACCTATTTTTCATTAATTTGACTATGCTCCCATTCCTCTCGGGCTTGGTACTTAGTGTAGCTCTTTTGTGAAAAACAATGATGTGAAATTAGCACTTTCTTACTCAGCAGATTCCTTTTCTGTGTGAAGTCAGAAGAAGTGCTCCTTAACTTACCATATAAAGTACTAATGAACTTCCTCCCCCTGCTGCCCTTTCATTGCTTTCCATCCACCAAGACCAATACAGCTGAGGGGATGCGAACAGCATGGGACTTTCTGGCTCGTGTATTTGTGGGCCGGTCAAACCTCAGGGCCACTTGGGCAGCCTGTGGGTCTCAGGACAGAGACAGCGGAGGGTTGTACGTACAAGCAGAGCTTGCAAAGGTTGCTGCCACCAATGACTTGCAAGTCAAAACAATATGAGCTCCTGATCCCAGCTGACGTGCTCAAGTCACATTCCTAAAATTAATCTTGGGCATAGGCATGGACACTCGCAGACTTGGGACTGAAAAGCAAATGGGGCTATGTATAGATGTGCTGCAAAACATCTCAGGTGTGAGCCCTTCTGCCCCAACCCCAAGTTAAAACACGTTGTGGAACCACATTGGCAGGGCCTCAAAAATCAAGTAAGATTTGGGTTACATTTCTTATATTTTACATTTCTGAAACTCACAAAGTACAAATTAGTTTCCCCAAGAAAGTACAATAAAAATAGGAGTTTTTAAACCACTTTCAATATCTCATTGCCATAAGACATCATTTATTACCAAATTGTTCTTCAAGTTTAAAAAGGCTCTAACATATGACTAAATCTAAAGTCACTTCGTTTGTCAAAAGGTAAAGGGCAAATGAGTTGTAAGGGCAGCTGGGTCATCAGAAGCCGTTCTCCTTGGACCTGATGTAGTAAAAAATATCCTCAGTCTTCCAAACAACTAAAGTCCCAAAAGGCCACAAATCCTGGCTTTGCAACAGGCCAACCTATTCAACACAAAGGTCAGTATCATTAAACAGAATAAACAAACCAATCCTGTAGCCAGAAATGACAGATCTGCCTGGGAGGCGAAGGAGTCATGCAGCCGTTTCGCTGGGCCTCCTTCACTCCCATACTCCCACAGGCCTCAACGCCTTTTTGCGCACACACACACACACACACACACACACACACACACACACGTTCATGTCTGCTTAACTCCACATGCATATACATGTCTGAACAATGCATCCACATGTGGGACCACACAAAAATCCTTCCCCACCCCACCCCTGACGTTGGTAGCTGGTAGATAAGCCATTGCCAAATTGTGTGGAAAGCGGAAGCTCATCCAACAGAGCTCTTGTGCAGACGTACCGTCCTCTGGACCCCTATTCTTCCTCTTCCTCACCTTGCTGGAAATACTGTTGATTTTCATTTTAATCAGACATGAACCACATGGCCTGGGTTTAGCTGGGGTAAGAGTTTAATTTTCTTGACAGTAGCCAGTGCAGGGCTGTGTGTTGGGTTTGTACTGGAACCAGTGTTGGTAAGAGAGATGTGTTTGTTACTGCTGAGCAGCGATCACACAGAGCCAAGCCCTTTCTGCTCCTCACACCACCCCGCCAGACAGTGGGCTGGGGGTGTACAAGGAGTTGGGAGGGGACACAGCCAGGACAGCTGTCCCCAACTGACCAAAGGTGTATTCCATACCATACCGCGTCAGACTCGGCACATAAGGGGCTGGGGAAGAGGGAGGATGGGGTGGGGGGCTGGCAGCAATGTTCAGTGCCAGTGTTTGTCTTCCCAAGTAACTGTTAACTGGTGACGAAGCCCGACTTTCCTAGGGATGGCTGAACACCATGGCCTGCCCATTGGAAGTGGGGAATGAATTCCTAGTCTTGCTTTTGCTTTCCCTGTGAAAATGTCTCAACCCATGAGTTTTCTCACTTTCACTCTTCCAATTTTTTCCCCCATCCTGCCAGTGAGGAGAGGGAACAAGTGCCTGTGTGGGGCTCAGTTGCCAGCTGGGGCAAACTACAGCACCACAGCTTGTAAAGAGTGGTCATGCTTCTACCTTTACCTCTCACTCTCTTCTCACTCCTTTCTGCCAGCCAAAGCTGGCCCAAAACCCATGCTTGTTCCTCTGCCTCCTTGACAGCTGAAAATGGGCTGGTTGCATTCCCACGAGCCCACCTCAGACTGGCACCCGATGCTGCCAGCCCAGGGACTCTGCTCAAGCACGTGGCGAGTGGTCTTGCCCTCAGTTTCCCCTCCCAGTACTGACCTGAGGGTTGTTGACCACTAATTCTCCTGCAGGAACAAGTACACCTGGACTAAGAAGAGGGGACGCTCTTCTATTTTCAGAGCACTAACCCATGGTCCTGCCTACCTATCTGTGGCCCTTACAGGAAGGGGAACAGTTCTCAGATGATTTCTTTTCAAGGAGATGAGGAAATTGCTGAGGCACTTCAAAATCAAGTGCTTTGCATTAACCAAGTGCAGCTGTTTGCATGTCTCTCTTCTTAGGTAACCATGCTGGATGTATACAGGACACGTGCTAGAGCCATCCTAACCTCTAACGGGTTTGGTAGGGTTACAGTCTGATGTAGAACCCCAACAGCTGTAACAGCTGCTCTGGCTGTGAATCCAGACCAGAGACCTGCCATGGCCGGCACATGCACAGCAGAGCCAACCAGCTACACCGCAGCACGATGCTGTTGCTTGTTACCGCCCGAGTGACACTTGTGACATGCAGTGTCATGATGTGCTGTGCAGCAGACCTTGGAGCTACGAGACTGAGCTGCCCCAGCAGGAGCTCAGCCGCAAAGGAGGCAATTGTGAACGTGCTGGCTGCGGAGAAAGGCTCTTGTTGTGCAGGACCAGACATTTGAGTTTTATTTCACTTCTAAAAATGACTTTGATAAACTTTCAGTATCAAAGCAGTTACATAAAACTGCATTCCAGTCTGCTGCTCGTGAAATTTAAATCATTTAAACTGCTACATCTAAAGCTAAATGCTAGAAATAAGTAGCTATGTGGTAAGAAGAGGACAAATCCCATCTGGGACATGACAGGCTCAGGTTTTGTTCTTATTCCTACCCTTGACCTGTTTGGTGACTTTGAGCAAGTCGTTGCTTTCTTTCTATTTCTTTCTGGGTCAGGGGCTGACATTTTGTGTTCTTACACTGGCTGGCTCGAAAAGCCCTCACACTACTGAGGCTGCTACAATACAAATAATATGTAAATACCTGCTAAACAAGCAATGAACACACAGGAGAGGTTTCTTGGGTTGGGGGAAGGCAGGGGTTGTGTTCCCCTTAGTAAAAAAGTGGCATGCTGCAATGACTGAAAACTTCAGGTGTTTTATAAACAAATCCATAAACATCTGCATTTACCCCAAGCACGTTTATTCAAATATGTCCTGAATTAAATTCCAGACACCTATTACAGCTTTGCTGGATTATTTTCCACCTCTGTATCTTAAGATATTACAGTTTTATCACCTCACTTCTACTTGTAATAAAAAGTATTGATTTGCTATACCTTATCTTTAAGATTTATACTCCAGCTTCATATAAAACCCAGCTCTTAATGCATTTTTTTAAAGTCATCATTATCTCAAGCACATGGCACAGAATTGTATTTACGTTACAACGAAGCACTGTATTTTTCAGTTCGTCTTTGAAAGCGGCTAACGTATTTTTCTATCCAAATCAATCTGCTTCTCAGCAGTCAGTGTTGAAACAGACTTTTTTGTTTCTGGTGTTTCAGGTAACAGTTCTGCTTTTTCTTACTTCTCCTCACTTCCACGTATAAATGTCCATTTATAACCTCCCAGCTGAAACAGATGCCAAACATAATCCAACAGCATGAACAGGCAACACAAGCAGCAAATAGCACATCGCTACATACCTGAAGAGTTTGTAATCTCTCTTAAACTGCCCAACAGAACCACCCCCAAAACTGTACCAGAAAGAGTCAGTAATTATTTACATGGGTGTGCAGTTTGGCTTTTGTTTTTACTGTTGGCACTTGATTTCTGATCTAAATGTTGAGGCATGACTTGCAAGGACAATGCTTTTCTTTTCTCACAGCAGGCAAGGAACCAATGCTGCATCTGCCAACCAAAAGGATCAGGGAAATGAAATAGGAGACAGTAGTGCCATGGACCTAATAAACAATGGAAACATTGAAAAATGGAAAAAAAAATCCAAACAAATGCCAAGGCATGTATAGTAACAGGAGAAGAGGGAATGTGAAGTCTGGAAAAGCAGTTGCTGGGTAAAGCTATTGAGTTCTCTGGAAGTTTTGAGGGTTTATAAGGTTGTCGAGTGTCCCGCAGTTTTGGATGTCTGGTCAAGTCCCAAATCAGAAAAGCTGTAAGCAGTAACACAGAGATGGCTCTCACTCGTTAGTGTACAGACACCTACCGAGCCTTCGGGTTGTAAACTCTGACACTTTCTGACAGGTGGAAAACTTATTTAAATTGTTTAGCTTGGATTTTGGAATAAGGAAGAAGACATGTATTGAATGACAAATTTTAAACATTAAAAATTAAAACAGTTGTTTTTTATTTTTCTTATTTTCTCCTTTGGATGGCATGATACTTATTTTTTCTTAATGGCAACAAACCTAGAAGATTCTCATGTATTTGACAGTGTTTATCATCGCAAGAACAGAAGGTAAGAGCAGTAATTTCAGATGACTTGTCCAATGAGGTCATTAAAAATTCTTGCCTTGGAGATTTTTAATTGGATTTTTTTTTTCTTTTTTTAAAGGACTTTATAATTGGATATTGAAAAACATTACCATTTTCAAGTGCTGCTGCATTGGGAGGTGACTGCTTTTCACTTGCCAGTTCAAGTATTCCTCTGGAAACAGGGCTGCAGAGTTTGAATTGTAATGCTAGTTGGCAGCAAGAACTGGTCACCATGTCAGAACTGCTGTGACACAGTAAATGGCTGAAGTAATGACAGGAGGGAATCTGTAGGGAGTTAATCTTCAAAATTTTTTAATGGTTTAGAAATGTTGTCTCAGCTTGCATCAGTGGGGTCCCATGGGCTCCCCTGACCACCATCCTCATCTTTCAATCAAGTAACAAGCTACCACCAGTGACAAACACTTACCCATCACTGCTGCAACACTCCTGAAGCAATGATGTATGAGCTGCTTCTGCCATCCAAGTTGATGATTTGTCAGCTCAAGGGTCTGTCCTTTGCTAATGTGTTACTTTAGGAAACATCTGCTTTTATAAAATGTCTACGTTATAGGTTTTATAAAAAAAAAAAAAAAAAGTTGTTTACAAGCAACACACTTGGGCTCTGGCTTCTTACAGTAGAGTCCCTAATTTTAGAAACCTTCATCGTTGTTTCCCAATACTCTGTAGGACAAAGGGATGAAGGTGACAGTGGCCAGCTTGCACAGACAAGTTATGGTTTTCTCCCTCAAAAACACTTTCAAAGACTTCCCTCTCAGGGAAGAGAAATCATAGAATCA
>VXBZ01007175.1:0-51195 GCA_013399135.1 Heliornis fulica
GCTTGAGGGATGAGTCGGGGTTTAAATGGTGAGCTGAGGGGCAAGGGACAGGCTGAGGGATGAGTTGGGGGCTGAGGACGCAGGAGGAGCTGAGGGACATGGGAAGAGCTGATGGATAAACCAGGGAAGAATCTGGGGGCCAAGGGACAAGCAGAGGACGAGCTGGTGATGAAGGTGCAGGGCAAAAGAGCTGGGCAGCCAAAGATAGAGGTGGGACATGGAGCAAGGGAGCTGAGGGTGAAGACTGGGGTCATGCAGGTGGAAGCAGGAGAGCCCTCCTGTCCATTACCCCCTGCTCCCTGTCCATCCATCTTGTGTTCGTTACCCCCTGCTCACCATCCATCCATCTTGTGTTTATTGCCCCTGCTCCCCATCTGTCCATCTTGCTGAGGTTTGGGCTCTGCGATGCAGGAGGAGGCTGCAGTTCCCTCATTTTCCCTCCTGTTTTGGGCTATCTTCCTTACCCAGCATCTCGTCGGCCAAGGCTTGGTCCCTGGGCACTTCCCTGGAAAGGGGATGGGCATGGTGACTGACTGAGCAGCTGTGCATGGCCCAGCCCCAGAGTCAGCGCTGAGGGAGGCCTGGATCAGGGCCCCAGCACAGAGCATCAGCATATCCTGTATTGCAATGGTAGCAGGACCTAATCCTTCTGTTACCATCTTTTATTGCACACAATCAGATCTTCCTGCAGGTTGCCATCACTGGGTACTCCCTTCCTTGTGTGCGGCTGGCTTTGCTCCATTTGACTGACTTGGCTCCATTCCTTACATCTTTGGCTGCTTTCACCTTCCCCAGGGCGTAGCCTCCACTTCTGGATGTGAGAGAAGTTAGAAGGAAGTTGTGAAACTAAACCTGAAGAAGTCCACTGAGCTTCATAAATAAACAGGAAAAAAATCCATTAAGGAGATTCAGCGTTAGTGGGAGCCGTGGAAGTACAGGAAGCCAAATAAGTCTCTTGCCACCTGCTCCCACTTGTGTTCCCGTTCATTCATTGCCAGGGATGGTGGCTTCCTTGGGACCGTGCCCCAGTAGCAGCGGGCTGGTAACTGGGGATCTAACACACCCATCAAAGGCTTTGACATGGGGACTGTGATGCCTGTCTCTCCTTACATCCTGATCTAATAATTGTAATAACAGTCAAAAATTAGCCTCCTTCTTCCTGGCCCCAGCAGGCTCTTTTAGAAGCATTTCTGGTGTCTGGTGTCATTTTTGCCCTACCTTACTTAAACAAGAGCTAAAATAAATACTGTTCCTTCAGAAAGGTAGCATAGAAACAAGACCTAAATGTAAGCAATTTTAAAGCAAAGGTAGAATTCCCACGTGTAGTACAAAGCTCCGTAATGCAAACAGCCAGTCATGCATCGCGTGCCTCAATCACGCTTGTATCAGTGTCATTTGTGTCCTAATAAAATCCTATAATCTTTTGCGTGCCAATTAAATGAGGAAGATAGCTAAGTCTAGCTGCTTCCTCGGGTAATTGCAGGCTAGTGGGGAAGTTATCTGCCATGGGTTTTACCAGACTCTGGATTTCTAACGGGATATTTTCTTTCCTGTTTCTTTAAGGGACGGTACTATCATTTTTAAAATGCATGGTATTTTAAAGCTATAACCAAGATCTGGGGGATGGTTGTTAATGAAAGATTTGGAGTTTAGATACACCCAGTTAAACAATGGATTGAGCTTAACAACTGTATTTGCTTTACCAATATTTTAAGAGTTACTTTGCTAGAAAAGAGCATTTACAGAGTTCAATAAGGTATTTTACATTTATGATCCCATCCTTTAATTTACAAGGTAATTTCTATGTTGCTTCTAAGTACATCGTGAGGGTTAAAAAAGATTAACTGGGGCAGTTAAAACAGCTTCTATCCATAGCACTCATTTCAGTGCCGTTGTGCTTCAGGTCCTCCATCATTAATATGCATTTCTGGTTCTCTATTTTTTTTCATTCACTTCCAAATTTGCTGACCAACAAGGACAGTGGAAATTGCCTGTAAAGTTCCTTTCTTTATTTCCTGTCAGCAGGGTCATCAAGATTCTCATCCCACTTACATGTTTACGTACAGGAGTTTAATGTCACTGTGAACGTGAGCCAAAGGTGCCTTCTGAGGAAAGTCATGAAGACAATTCTTTTTTCAATTAACTACACAAATTCAACAGCACCATGTTTATCCATAGTTACCCCCCATTTCATATATATATGTATATTATTTCTGAAAGACACAGCAGAAGGGTCATCCAAATGAATTAACAAAATCAAACAGTCCACATGTGAAAAGATGCCTCTATTTGAAATAGCATCTCTGAATCAATCGTGCCTTTTCTTCCACCAAGGCAATTTCACATTTTCAATAGAAGGCAGACCTAGAGTGATTTTTTTTTTTGCTCCCCAGCATCAAATGCCTCTCCACACAATGATATTCATCATGTCATAACTCTAGGTGAATGATAATGGATCAGAGGGAATGAAAACAGATGGATGTTAAAACAGACAATTCCCTGCCACAAACCTGGGAGCCCTCCGCTGCTGCCTAGTCCGTTCATTCAGTTCATAATTGTATTAGACATTCCAACAATAGAGAGGCCTTCTTCATTAATCCTGAATTTACTGAAAAGAAGCTTTGCAGACTATAGCTCTTTCAGTGCTTAGACAACACCAGGCAAAATTTACCACAGGCTTAAATAGCTAAAACTCAGCTAGATAGCAGCTGGGACAGAAAATACCAAAAGGAGCAGGAGATGGGCAGCGAGACAAGCAAGGAGGACAACCCAGCAGCGGCACTGCGAGCGGGCCAGAGCCACTTGACTACCTCTACAACTTCACTGCTGTTTAGATGATACCAAGGAAATTTATAGATAAGTTTTCCTCTTGCTGGAGTGCCGGCATAGTGGAACTTACCAATACTGCACCAGCATTTGATGTGGTTTTTGCCCTTTCTGGGAGCCAGCACACCAGTGCCTGTTATGTGAGGGCGCACGGCTCTTTGTAGCCCTGGCCTGCATCAGGGGACCAGGGCTAAGCAATACAGATCGAGTCTTTTACCAGCTGTCCTGTGAGTCAGTCCTTGATTACAATATTGACATTAACATTTTAATCACATGCATGCTGCTGCAGATTTTAATGACCAAATTGCTATGCCTTTGTTTTTTGAGGATCAGAAATTAGACCCTTGTTCATAGCTTGAGTGAGCTCAACATCACAACAGCAGCTCTCGTAGCGGTAAGGATAGTGTTGCTCTCACCATGAGCCTGCCTCTGGACACCTTGCTTAGCACTGGAACACCTCCTTGGAACAGGTACTTGGTTCTCCCTTGCTCTATTCTGCTGTCTGCGGCAGGACTGGAAGTTGTTACAGGAAGAGAAAGGCAGCTCTATTGTATTCTTAGTAGCCTGAGGCAATGTTAAAATCTACCCAGTCCCTAACTATCATTTTTTGATTCCCAGGGATTTTAATCAGAGCACAGCAATCAGAGAGGTTTCCTTCATCCCATGGAACCAGAAGCAGGGTTGCTATTACATTTTCCCTGCCTGTGCCATCAGAGCAAGGTGAAGAAACTTAGCACAATGCAAAATCAGGTCCCAAATCTGTGCTGCTCCTCTTATCCCAAACCTGGTCCATGATCTGTTGTGAATGCTGCAAGCAGAATCTGTGGGGCCTTGCTCCATTAAAGACTACCATGCCCAGGGTAGAAGGACAACTGAAAGGTCAGAATAAATAACCTGAACACAAAATTGCTTAAGGCAATGAAAAGAGACCACCGGCTTGCATGGCAGTTCTGACATGTTCTGACTAGAACATACTTCAAGATATTAAATAATCTGGGGTTTTTTTGCGTTGCTGGGCTTAACTGTTTTCTGTTGTTTCTCCCCCTGCTACCCCAATACTTTGCTAAAACAATCAGGCATTAACTGCTTGGTGTCCCTTCTACAAACACGGGCTGCCTTTATCACTTGCTTCATCATAGTCATTTGCACTGAAAATACATAATCACTGTCAGAGTACAAAGAATCATTACGAATAATTAGTTACTTCCAATATGGCAAGTCAGTCTCATAAATCTTGAATATTTGGCTTTGGTTTTGGAAAGAGATTCCTTAATGGCTACACTTGTGAGACTCTGTTAATTGATATAAAATTGTATTCAAAATTAAATTTGTTTTAACAGATCTAAATCACCCCAATAAATCAGCTTCAGCCTATCTGCTTTAGGAGTTCAAGTACACTTCTCTCTTTTTTTTTTTNAGAAAGTATGCACTTGTGATCAATCCTTAGAGGGCTGGATCTGACCCTCCCCTCGTTTACTAACCACTTCCATATGTTGGTAGCGGGGTGGTATGGCTGGCCTGAGAAGGCATGAAGTGAGGGGGTGGCAGCTCTGTGGGAGTTAGCCTTCCTGCTAGGCAGGTGTCTGGGGAATGGTGGGGGTTGTAGGTGGGCTCAGCTCTGGCGGAAGGAAAGAGGGCTTCTTTCTGCTCTGAGGGGGTAATGGATGGCAAGGGAATTTTAATAAGGAAAACGAAGAGTTCAAGTTTGCCTAAAATAGTCAGGTAATGGCATTGTTTGTTTTTATGGGTAATAGTACTGTGAAAGGTAGTTCTTATAATATGCTTTTTTTTTTCTCAGAGAAATCATCTTTTTCATATGATGTCATGGGGGGAGAGAAGGTGATAGTTTATAACAATAGCTTAGCTTTACTCAATTGTAGGTGCTTTACTTAGCTCCTGAAATTGTTTCAAGACTGGATGTTCTTATCTTTTTCCTCAATTTTAACCAGGGAAATGGAGATACAATGGACATCCCCCCCCAACCCAGTGTTCCTCTTCCATAACTTCTTCAGTGGAGTCTCATCCTCACCTGGGCAGTGGTGAGCACAAATGCTTCCCCTGATTCTGTGTGGTAAAAACCTGTTGGAAGAATTCCCCAAATGCATCCTGCCTGTTGTTGATGTCTGTTATCTTAAATCTCTTTTTTTTTTCCTTTTCCAGAGACTCTTTCTTGCATATTTCATCTCAGTAAAACTTTCCCCACCCTTCTGCCTGAGTTGTTGCCTGTACTTTTGCCTGCCTGATCTCCCTCAGGTTCTAGCTGTCTAACTTGTTCCATGTGGGCAGACTCCTGCCTGCAGCCTTATGAAGTCTGATGCTCTCTCCCCAGGGATTTGCATACGCTTGGGTCAGATTGCAGGAGGCTGGAAGCCTCGCAGGGTATGTGCTGCCTCTTGCTCCACATGTGTGAAGTCTGAAAACCGCCATGTCTGTCGTCAGTCCTGGCAGCATAATGATCGGTGGCTGATATTGTGTCTTGCTTGACTAGGTATGCCTAAATCCTGTTGGGCTCAGTGATCTATTTAATGATTCTTTTACTTGTGTCTAGTACATTGCTAGTGTACAGCCACCTTCTGCAGTGTTCAGTGTGTTGTGCGGTACGTGGGGTTTAGGGGTGATTGAGAGAGAAAATCTTCTCAATCAGCTTTATTAGGTGCAACCATTGCAACTGTTGGAAGCTTTCCTTGAGGAGAAGTTGCTTCTGTTTCCAAGTGTGTTGTAGGTTGTACTTATCTTACTCTTAAATTTGTCCAAGTAGCGTGTTTAGTTTTAATCTCTCAGTGTATATTATCAATCACCTAATAGTCAAAAGAAAAAAGTAAGACTGTACCTGTGTTTTTCTGTTCTAAGCCTGGAAACTGGGGTGGGGGGGAGGCTAATAAGAACTAATTTGAAGAAGATATATCTGGCAATCTTCAACTTCCAGAGATCTTCTAATAAAGGCTGGCAGGGTATGAAAATGTAACTTTGCACATGCTTGGCTCCTTATGATAAACAGGTGTTAAAATGTCTTTGCAGTGTTTCCTCTGTTAATATTCTGTCTCTTGAAAGCTACCACGAGGAAGATGTGTTATCATAGTGTGTATCTTGAAGCAAGGACTCTACCAGTATCTATGTAACTTGCTAATAAAGGCTTCTCTGCACTGTGGACTTCAGCTCTGTGTGTAGCAGCACCAGGCTAAACACAAATGTAGCCTGACAAAATCCCAGTGATATATAATTTATACTGGGTCAAGTTACCCTTCATGGAAAGTAGGTGAGCTGGGCAAGTGTTAAACAGGGCTATAGCCTTGCTGCTGTCCATGGCTATAATGGGGAATTTATTCCCAGAGTGGACAAGGCTCAACAAGGTGTATGCCCTCGTGTCTTTGGGTGGATGTGCCAATTTTACATGAGCTAATCAGAAGTGGGTCCGAAGACATTTGGGAGAATATAATAGAGAAAATGTAGGCTCAACTGCCTGGAATCATTTTGCAAAGAGAAATGTAGAACTGGAAGAGAAATAAGAGGAAGGCAGGAAAGATTGAAAAGGATTGCTCACTGTTTGAGTGCGTAATGAGGGCTGAATTATTCGTAACACAGAGGACAGTTTTTTGCATGCGCTTCATACTGCTGCTAATCTTTTGTTGGTCTGCATCTGATTCACTGATTTAATTTCACTTCTGCAAGGGAAGCAAGGAGCCTCAATTTATGAGGGGACTGCGAGGGCCTTTGCAATGGGGTGTGTTGAATTTCAGAAAGCATTTTACAAGAAGGTAGCCCACCACAATCTTGTTCTATAGGACTTCCTTTGGAAGCATATATTTCTCCCCCATAAGTCTTTTGAACAGTTTTATACCACACATGTTTCAAGAGAATTAAATCAATAACAATCTGTACCTTTCTAACCTGAAATGCAAGCTCTGCACGGCAGGAGATCAAGCTATGCAATTAACTGTTGTCCTTTCAAAGGAATTCTGACAGATATTTATAGTTTACTGTATTCCATTTTCCTGCCATTGGAATATAACAGTACAAGTGAATGCAGCTGACTGGAACTATGAAATAATTATAGCAATAACTATTTCCTTCTCTACTGGGGAAATCTTGTAAAGTGCTGAATGTGGGAACTGCTGATGTTCTTACCCCTCAGAATTTGGTCTTTACCTTCGTTTTATCGTGCATCCCTCGGTAAGTCACCCAAGAGAGAAATTTTGCTTTCCATTACCTTCAGCTCTTTCTAACGTCATGTTCTAAATCTCACATTCAACTTGACGTTGAATGAATCAACGCTGTACAAATAAATATGCTTTAAAAAGCTTTCTAAATTTGGGCACGGTCAGTGTATGAAGCAGAAAGACTTCTCTGTAGTAAAATAAGTCATATCTTTGTGTGGGAGTTTGAAACAGTCTATTAAGAAACTATGCAATATTACCAGAAGTGAATAGATTGGCATTTGACTGCTAGGCACTTTGCAAATTTCAATATAAAGGCACTTATTTTATACCCTGAGCTGTCACTGTAACTTATGTGCTCACGCTGGTGACTTAGTAGCATAATGACAGGCCATTGTTACTAAGCTAATTAATTTTAAGCAATCTTTCCTAACAGTATGCTTGAGAATGACATTCATTTGCTGAAAACTTGTGAGACATTGATGCATCAGGAAAATAATGTTGAATCTTTGAGCCACCTCTCTTGCTGGCTCGATAGAAGTTGCTCATCAGAGGATATTTGCTGTGTTGGGTGCTTTAGCTGCCTCTTTTACCAGTAGTGATATCCTCACTGCTTTGTTTTATGGTTACAAACCAGCAGATGTACACCATAGCTTCCAGCCATCCAATAGCTTTGCAGCTCGACCGTGTTTCATCAAGTGGGTTAAAGGACTGCAGATGGCTTGCCAGGACCTACCAAGCTGCAAACTAGGATCAGATAGAGCACATCTTTACTGACCTGCTTTTGGAGAGCAGGGAGGCAGGGGATTGTGGTGTGTTTGAGATTAAAAAAAAAAAAAAAAGTTCAGTAAGGCCAGAGTAGGCTAAATAGAAGTGGAACTGTCTCTTCAAATCAAAGGAAGTATTGGAATTATTTCCTAACTATGTTTGCCAAAGCAGTGTCAGATGCCCTCCATCCACATGGACTGGGCATGAGGTTATCCCTTCCTTGAAGACAAGAATGAGAACAGGGAAGAGAAACTTTTCTCACTTCATTCTCACAGGTGTCACAGACTTCTTATGGCTGTTGAGTAATATTGTATTGTGTGGATGTCTCAAAGTGATGGTACTGACTCATTCCTAGGTAACAGTTTTCTTTTGGCATCCCTCCCAACTTATATTAAGACTGGGTGGATAAGCAGTGGTGATAGGAGGAAAAATCCAACAACCAGCTGCTCCCAAGATTACATTTTCTGGAAGTATTGGCAGAAATGTCAAGCCCACTAGAACAAAAGGAGTTAAGGAAATGGAGGATGTCTTCTAAATTAACCAGATCTGGAGACACCTTATCAAAAATTTTTTTCCATATGAGGCTTTTGTCTGGAATGCTCTGACTGCTATACCTACTGGTGTAGTGAAGCACCAGTCTGTAACCCAAGCTTTGTGGCTCAGCTTCTAGAATCTTGCTTCCATGCATGTAGAGATGACTTGGGCTTTCTGCATGGTGAGCTGGTGTGTGCATGAGGATCAATACTATAGCTAAGAACTCTCCTCCTGAGAGGTCTGCAGCAAACAGTACATTATTTATGTGCTCTTCTCACGTTTCCCCGTGTTATGTAAATACTAATCAAGGTGAAATTGGACTCAGCCACGTCTAATTTTGACTTCAGTTTATTTTGGCAATATCCAGGCAGAAGCTGGTTGCTAAATGGTTGTGTAGAGGGGTGGCCCTAAGGGTTTTTTTTTTTTTAAGATTTTGGACAGATTTAAGGCAGAGTTTCTGCACAGGGTCATAACTGACTGTTGGAATCCCACGAGCTGGTGCTCCGGTGTTCAAAGCCTTGCTTACAGCTGGAATGGAAACATACCAAGTCCTATCCAGCCATTGCCCTTTGACCACAGCTGATGTTACTCATTCAGATAAGGGGCAACATATTTTATGCAATTTATTCAACATTTTGTTAGTTTTGAATCTTCTCCCCATGCCCTTGAGTTTATCCTCTGTGTATTTATGACCCTTTCAGCGTGGCTTTTATTCCAGTTCATCTGAAAGCAGGCTTTTTGGGAGGATACTTCATAGCTTTCAATTTGTTTTGTTGTTCTCTGAGCCTAGTTTTGGCTGTTTATAACATCATTATAATTTTTCACCTGCTTGTAGATCTAGAAAAAACCATGCCTTACCAACCAAAGCCCCTTGCTGGTATGTGGTAAAAGCTAGCACACTGCAAGGCTCCCTTAATGTGCATGGGTGTGCCTGCCAAGCAGGGCAGCTATTAGTTCTGTGCATGATGATGGCTTCTGTGATGAGCATGACTTTCTCTATTGGGAAATGAACTGTGAACACCTACTCATTTTTCATAGGCCAAATTACAGTGATCTTTCAGCTCTGAATTACCTACACCTCAAAAAGTAAGTCCCTAGGACCCTTTAGAGCAATGCTAATGAAATAGCTGGGGCTGAGCAGCTATTCTGTAAGCAGGAACTACCTTTGAATTTAGCCATTTGCTTTCCACCTCCTGATGCTCTTGCTGTACTACTTCATCCTTCTTTTTTTTTTTTTTTCCATTCCTTCCACAGCTGGGATTCAAGTAGCTTTTGGCTGCTCATTGCTCAAGCTTCCTTAGCTGCCAGTAAACCAAAGGAAGAGGATCTGAAGTCAGTGAAACCTCTTAGGGTTCTGTGTCACCGAAAAGCTCAAAGGTAACAGCTGAGAGAACAAATTAGAAAGGCATTGCTGGTTGTTTTGGTTTGGTTTGTTTTTTTTTTTTTCTGGGGGAAGGGGAAAGGAGCATTGCTGCTAGAAAAAGTAATACAGATTCAGATCTGGGTAAAAAAGGAGCCTGACTCTCCAAGAGTTTACTCTTAATGTTGGACTTGAGATGCTTCTATACTTGTATCTTTGGATGATTGTTAATTTTTGTTTGTGCTTTCTAATCCAGGAGTTCTCCAGTGGTACTAAACTGTTCAGCGACTTCTGCCTGAATTTTCTTTCTTTCCTTCCTCTGTAGTTCTGGGGTTGTTCCTGACTTGTTCCAGAAGAATAAAAAGATCCCTAGTGGAGCTTTTGACTCTCAAAATAGCAGGATGAGGCCAGTAATAAACTTGTAATGGAGCAGTGCCCAGCAGATGAAGAGGATGGGGCCTTTGATGAAATGGGAGCTGTGGGATCTGTCTTATCAAGCAACTGTCACAGCTGTCTTCATCCTTTAGGATGACCACAGGGAATTCATGCCAGTGCAGTAGCTTCTCTCAATGAATCAGGTGTGTGTCTGTGCAAAGGTGATGTTAATCTGTCTCTGCTTTTCCTAATGTTGCATCACAGCATGTGTGTATACAGAGCTGTCCTTTGTTGCCTTCAGGAAAAAAAAATAAATCTATTTTCCCCCCAATGAGGAGGTCTTAATGTTCTAAGATTTGGATGCTTTGGTCACAACGAGAGGTTTTCTAATAGTCAAGCTTTCCAATGCAGTAGAATACTCTCAGACAGCCAATTCAGAGCTATGCAAGTACTTAGAAGTGTAATCCATCAGGTACTCTGATCTACAAGTCTGGCTGAAATCTTGCAGCCATCAGCATGACATTACTCCCAGTCACATCAAGTGTGTTGAATAGCTAATGGATGTTTTGAAAGCTAGAGTTAAATTGGCTTCCCAAAATTCACCTCAAAAGTACAGGATCTGTCTACAGCTTGGATGTTAAGTGTGATTTCAGTCCACTTCAATAAATCACTAATGCCTGGAGATTTTTGTTTTGCTTTTCCTAAAGCTGCCATTTTAACTTGCATTTAACAAGCTGTTAAACAATGCTGTGCTCTATAGCAAACAACGTGTGTTGGCAGGTGACTCAGAACAGAAGAAAAACTAGCTATGGGTTATTTTTTGTGGCTTTCGGTTCAGAAGGAAGGCAGATCTTTCAAAGTGTGTAATGAGAATGCTATAGAATGAGTGTAGGTCTCGTGTCAGCTCTGATTAACTTTGCTTAAATGTATAGTTCAAAGTAAACTGCCACATAGTCAGCAAAATGAACTTAATCCTTCAGTCATCCTGAGCAGTAAAAAAAAGAGCATATAATGATTTGGATTCCTTGTGAGAGAGTGCAAAGGATGTTGATAATGTGTTTCCTCAAAGCAAGAAAAAAAATAGTCAGAATCTGCTGGGTGCAGAATTCTTCATTAAGAGGCAGAATTGCTCAGCCTTATCCTCAGAAGCTGTCTCTGAAAAACAAACAGTAGGGCAGAGGGAAGTGTGGATGAAAATGGTGATCCTCCAGTAAGCAGAAGGAACATGGAAATGTATATTGCCAGGCAAGGTATCTATAGGGATTGAGCTGTGCCTATGCTGGTTGGGTTTGCTGCTGCATTATGTACAATGCCCATGGGCACAGGCTTTGGGTTCCAAGCTCTGTGCAGTACAAGTGTCCATATAGGTCAGTCAGTTGTGTGCCCCCCTGGTTTGGATTGTCCCTACAGGAGCTGCTGTAGGGACAGTTGGGCTGAGTGCTGGAATGTGCTTGGAGTACTTGTGTTATGCTTTGGGAGAACAGCTGGATAGAAGCTATAAATTACTATAAATTGCCAGTCTATGCAAAAAGGTGTTTGCATAAATTGTTGGAGAGCCCACTTGAACTTGTTGAGCAGTGCTCCCACCAGCATTAAGAGGTCACTTAACCCTCTGCATGGCCCTGCTGCAGAGCCCAGTCATGCATTGTGGAATTAAATGAGTTCCACCATTTTTCTTCTGAGTGTTGCCCAGAACTGATGCAAAGTGACATCTGACAGCACAGGCAAAGCAGTGGCAATGCTCAGAGACACTAATAATAGCTGCAGAGCTAGAGCAGTTTTCCTCTATCCTTATTTTTTATTAGTTTCTCCCTTCATTGGTGAGGAAATGTTGTCATCCTTGGCACAGTTTATCCTTGGAAACCACCTTTGCTGAGCTATTTAATAGCTAAGTTGGCTGCACAGTGGAGTCAACACGCTAGGAATGCTCCCACCATTATCTCTTTAAAAAAGCAGCTGATGCCTCATTGAGAACTTTGGAAAAAAAATAAAAAGAGCGTTCCTCTTGGATGATCCTTGCCAGAAGTTAGGAGCAGTGGGGGGTGCTGATGGGGGAGAGGCTGAATCCTGTTTGGAGTAGCATGGCAGCAAAACCTCCTGGAAAAGCAAGCTGTGGATTCTGTGCAGGCTCTTCTCTTTCTTCCCCCCCCACTCCCCCATTTCCTTTGTTACTAAGGAGATTTACATTGAAAAAAGCTCTGCAGGAATCCTCAGGTTCCTACCAAGGGGATCTTAATATTTCTACTCCTTTATAATTAGTAAAGGAGAGAAGATATTAGAAAAGGTTCCTGTGAGGGATTCTTGGGGTCAAATTTCAGTGAAAAGGGAAAAATTATTAGTAGCCCTCTAAACCTCAGCTGTGTGCTTGTGGTCAATTTGATGGGAACCCAGAGGTAATCCCTAGTCAGCAGCAAGGATGTGATTCACCTTACTAGGACAGAAGTAATCAGTGTTTATTGAGGCTTTTTTTGTATTTTTCTTTGGAGATGTGCTATAGCTGTTGGTTCCTTGCACCATCACCTGTTTCTTTAGGTATGGTCCTACTGTGCTGTAGTCAGCTGTGAGGCTATGAAGGGTGAGTGAGACTACAAGCTGCCTAGACGTGGATTTATTGAGGTAGGTATTTTTAAACATTGCTCCATGAATGGGGAAAAGAAGGGGCAGTGGTTTGGTTTCTTTTTTTCTTTTTGAGTGCTGAATTTACAGAAAGGAATAGGTTCCCAAGGAGGAACTTGAGGAATAATTTTGGCACCTAAATCCAAAAGGCTAATCCTCACTGCTCCTGCCTACCTCCGTAAGCGGCTGAGTATCACCACCAAGAGGGTTCCTTAGGTACTTAAAGCTCTTCTCTGTATGTCTAGAATTATCCAAGTCTTGTTGATGCTGAACTGTTCAAATCTGATCTCTCTCCTAAGCCCTGTCAAGATTAACAAACCAGGCTTTCTCCTGACTGCCTCCCGAGAAGCCCTGCTGATAGCACAGACAGAGCATGCCTACAGCATGCCTCTGCACCAGCAAAATACAGAGACAGCTGCTATTTACATTCCAAAGCAGAGGAAGAGTCAGGGATGTCCTGCTGCTATAAAATAGCACTGAATATTAAATCATGAGAGAAGCTGTTGCACGAGCAATGGGGTTTTGACCGATTTCTTGTGTGTTCCTCCACTGCATCAATCTCAGCAGCCTCTTCATATTCCCTATGATTTTTCCTTTCCAGCATCCTCAACTTTTCCATTCTCCCTACATCCCTGATGCCACTTCCTTCTGCTTCTGACAGCCCTGTGCATATCTCAGGCATGTCCCAGGCTCCTTCCCATGGCCCCTGGGTTTAGCCAAGTCACAGCTGCTGCTTTCTCCTGTGTCCTCTGGCCATCCACTGGGAGCAGTGGATGTGCTGAGAGGGAGGGTATCATGTGTATGTCAGTTAAAATTCTGCAAGAAAGTGGGTGATGAGCAATTTTTCAGTAGCCTGAGGCCATGTGGCAATGCAAGGGCTTGAGGTCCTGTATGAGTGAGCAGACTAAAGTGATTTTGTTGCAAGGCATAAAGGGTGAACATTTATGAATAGTGGTGGATATGGTGGATACTTGTGAAATTCTTTGTCAGTAGAACTGTTGGAGATGGTTCAATCTGCAGGTGAATGAAAATTAGAGAAGGGAGAAATTGGTAGATTCCTGTAAAAGGGCAGTTGAAATCTTAGAACAGTTGTTCCTTCCTATCTCTTCTGCTAGTGTCTTAATCCATATTCAGCAAGCTAACAACATCAGGTTTCTTTCACCTTGGCAGCACTCCTGTTAATACTATTGTATAGCTCTATGGCTGTTAATTCTTTTTTCCAACTGTTACACTCCAACATCTTTTTCCCATGTTAAATGTGCAGGTGGTTCTGACCTTTAAAAATATGGTGCTTCTGACTGATGCAGTGGAAACCTGCCTTTCCATTTACAACTCTCCTCAGTTCCCAGGGCATTGCAGTGGTACTGACATTTTTTGTTCTCAATATGTTATGTTCTCTGGAATTAGCCATAAGGAAATCAGCATCTGGTATCAATCATTGTTCTTTAGCTGAGGTGGCTAAGTCTCCTGCCTTGTAGCCTTGAAGGTCTAGAATTCCTTTACCTCAGAGTGCATGGACACCATCAGGAAAGGCAGAAGCTTTTCATGAGACAAGGGATGCTGGCATGCTTCCCAGCACTAGTTGATAGCACAAAGTGTCTGTTACAGGCTGGACTGCACAATCCCACGGTAAAGAAACACTATGAAGCTATTAAACATCCACTTTAAATTGCACCTTTGATCAAATTCCTAACCAAAGGCAGCACTGCTGTGTAGCTCTGTGTGCATGCTTTGCAAATTACATCCCCAGATGTATGAGATCTCTGGAGAGCAGAGGGGAAGGAATGTCATGCACACAATAGAGCTGGAAAAGCCTTCTGTCTTAATGGTGTCCCATCAATTCTTATCTGATAATCTCTCCTTTTGAAGGTATGTGGAAAGCCAAAAATAAGAACAAAGCAAAGCATAGACATAGACCTGCCCTGACCTGTCTTCTAGACAGTATCTCTGGAGCTCTGCTTGCTTGCTATACTTGTCTTACTGTGACCTCTCTCTCATCTTGCTATCAAGCTCACTTGCTGGTGTGAGCAGCCCTTCCTCCCTCCCTCCTTTCCCTCTTTCCATCCTCTCCTGTTTCTAACAGTCTCCTTTTGCTTGTCTGCCTTATCCACTTTGTTTTGTATTTTCAGCAGAGATTAGAAATACCTCCTCTTCTGAGTTGAAGTTCTGAATTCCTCTGTCTTCTTGCCACTGCTTATCTTGCTGCTGTGTTTTTAAACTCTAATACACTCCAGGATATGGTTGTCACAGGAGACACAAGCTAAGTAAGAGTAGTGTAGCAACCTTCCAAAATTCTCTCAAAAAATGTTTTGTTAGAAGAACAAAGTTCAAGGCATAAAAATACATATCTATATTAGTTGTTGAATAGTGACAACACATGATAGCAGGATGATTTTTGAAGTGTGATGAAGGCTCTCAAGCCTCATCTAAGACACCCACAGCTGCGTTCATGGTAATTCCATTCCGTTCTGATATATCATGTGTTGTGTCACTTGTAGTTAGAGACCTCTGTGGGCAGTAGGCGACTGTGAGTAGCCTGGAAGGTAAAGGATTAGTATTGGCACAGTATAACTGCACAGATGAGATACAAAGCAGGAGGAGGAAGTGTGACTCATACATAGCTGGTAGCAGACCGGGAAATGAACTTAGGACTTCCCCTGTCTCTACTAGCAGTGAAGGTGGTAGGCCATTCTTATTCCTCTGTGGCTCGCCCCAGATAGATCTTGGAAAGGTATAGAAATAACTTTGCTTTACCTAGTGAATAGATTCTTACCTGGGTGTTCCACAGCCACTGCAGGTGAATCTCTTGAACACCTTGAACTTAACAGAAAGGGTCAGAAATGCTCTGGGTTTCATAGACAAAGGAGAGAAGTCCTGGATCTTACTGATGTTCACTGGGAAGGTCAGATTTGAGTTGGCTACAGACTCCTTGCAATCTTTAGCCTAAGCCTTTGGCCTGATACCCTTGTGGCTCAGGAAGCTTTTACAAATGCAGACATGAGTACTTTCCCTTTGAAACTGCTTGGTCCTTAAGAAACCTTAGCATGTTGTGCCTTAATTGAGGAGCTGTCTGGCTAGTAACAATGTCCTTTCCTCCTCCTACTCACTTGGGAATCTAAGTTGCCTATTCCAAACAAGGAGTCAGTTCTCTGGTTATTTGTCTTTGGTTTCCTTAATTATACTTGCCCTAAAGAACAGCTTTAGGATATGTTATCTAGCTTTTCAAATGATGCTCTTGCAGCCTCTGAAGTTCATTATCACCTTGCAGTGCCCATAGCTGTTCTCAGGAATCCTGTTGCTTTTCTGGGAACTGGAGTATTTGGAGTGCACAGTACAGTGTCTCCACTGGAAGGTGTTTATGAGACTGTCTCACTGCCTCACTTTTAACTGTAGTGCTCTTTGTGGGTTCATCTCTCTCCCCATTTTTAGGAGAAATACAGCCACAATTGCCCTCTCGATGGAAGCAAGACTTAAAAACCACAAACTTGGCAATTAGAGGATTGCAACAAGCTTGTGGCCTCTGTGGTGGCTGGGCACCTAAAAAGCACTTCCTTTCTACAGCAGGAGGAGGATGCCCAGCTGCCTGCCCCAAAACTGGCAGTTCCTATTCTAGCAGAGGGCAAACTTCCACCTGATGCTAACCCAGCAAGACGATTCCATAAAATACATCTAATCCGCATGTATTTAGTAGGAAATGAATGATGTTGTTTTCTCTGTGTTTAGGAGTGGTAAGTTAACTCTTGATTTGCTATAGGGGGAAAAAACATCAAATGAAAAAGCACATGATTTCTGCTGCCTCTGAAATCTTTGTATTGTTATGCTGAGTAGCTGAAAACAATTTGCATTACAATGTAGCATAAATAAGAGATGCCACTAACTGAAGTGTAAACTGAGCAAAATGTGGGCAACTTTCCCTGCAAGTGAATCTAAGTGGTTTGAGGCAAGATTGGACAGAACTCAGAGGTGAGAGTACAAGGCACTGTTGGGTCTTGAACAAGCCTTGTTGTCAGCAGAGGTCCTAGCTTTAAGATGCCCAGTTGATCTTAATTCTCAAAATAAGCGAGATAACATGTGTGGTTTGGATGCCAAAATTGTCTGGCGGAGTCTGGGGAGTGGGGAATAAACCTGTAGAACAGGATAAGACAGGATTAAAGTCTGAAATGATCATACAGCACTGGGTAGTAGGTACTGCCACTGCTAACTCAATAAAACTCAGTGGGACACTTGACATTGCACATTTTCAAGCAGCAAGTCATAAATCTATATTCATGTGAAATGTTCTGCACTCAGTCTGATGGGAACAGAAACACGACACAGCTTCAGGTGCTGGCTTAGGGGAATAAAGCACAGGTTGGTGCCTTGCAGGGACAGATCTCTGCTAAGAAAAAAGGAAAGCAACTTGAATGATGTATGTAATTATGCTTGTTTGCAGAGCTATGTTATTTCTAAAAACCCACTGAGAATCCCTAAAACCTGAGATTAAAACCAGCTATAGACACATTTTTAACAGTTGTCTATATATAATTATGTATACATATATAGCAGTTGGTATAATATCTGATGGTTCCACAGTCCAAAGCACATAAACACTTGCTTACCTTTTATAAATTAAATCAAATACTTAAGTGCTATGTTGGACAGGGAAGTACTTAAGTATTTCACTTAAAGTTGGGCTGAGTTGGGTCAGAATGAATTTGAGGAGTTCTCACCTCACTGTTAGTATGAAATTACTTACCTTAGCTCTAACCTGTGCTTTGAAAACCAGTGTCAAAAAGGTAGTACAGAGAGGATACAGTCTTGCATCAGCTTTGTGTTTCATTAACACTACGTGCATGGTGCGTGTGCTGCTGCTGCTGGTGCTCTGGTAGTGTGGGAAGACCAGGCCATGGGGTCTGTGGGACCAGGCAGGGCTGGATGAAGTCTGGAGGTCTTTATTTTTAACCAAGTGTTCTTCAGGCTTTGGCTCACATAAATCTTTGAACAGTTGTGGACTTGAAATCCACCAGCTCCCAATCATGAGGTAACTGTTTGCTAGGTCCAATATGAGTCATAGATGAGGAGGATATTTCTGGCTTCCAATTTTATTTATTTTTTTTTAAAAGGGGTGAAACTCATAATCATGAGCAAAAGGTCTCTGTGCTGTAATGGGAACCAGTTGGTGTGGTCGGTCATTTCAGACTGAAATCTGTCTTCATTCAAAACCTGGCCCTACCATTATCATGGTTGGAAACAACCCTTGGTGCTGACACAGTAATGACAGCTTCATGTTTTAGACACATCTAATGGCACTAAGTCCTGATCTTAGCTGGCATTTATCAAGATAAGTAAGCCAGTCAGGCAAGAGCATGGTGGGCTGTCTGTATTGCTTTAGATAATGACGTGCGTATCGCCTTTCTTGGAAGAATAATGAATGGAATATGGCTGTCAAAATATTTCCCTCTGGAGAGACTCCAAAATAACTGACACTTACATGAGCTCAGTGCCATCAGCAATGTGAGCTTCCTCACAAACCTGGAAAAAGTGAAGTTCTGTCCGAGAGAGATCCGAAGGTTTTTCCTTAAAACAAACCAGAGCTTGGGAGAATAATTTTTTTTACAACTCCTCACAGTTCCCACTTGGAATTGGTCCTCTCCTGGGAATAGCTCTACTGTCACGGTCACTAAATGAGATGGTGTGTCCTCTAGAAGCTGATGGACAGGGTCCTGGTGATTTGTGAGATTGGTTCTCATGTAGCATTGTCTTATGCTTGCTTTAGCTGAAATTTTCACTAGAATTCACTGAACCAGCAGAGAATCGGGCCCTGCAAGCTCAACTTTATAACTCTTGGATTTTCCTCTTAATCCAAGTGGAAAATAGCTCTGCTAATGACTTGTCTGCAAAATAAAGTGCACACGCAGTTTCATGCAGAGCTTAATGTGCTTGTCTGGCGTACCCCCTCTTCAGCTATTTGCCTTTGAGAATTCTGGGAAACGCATCTATCCAGCAAAGAGCCTGTTTCTAGAAGCTGTTGTTGTTTTAGGGAGGATCCATTAAAAAGGCATCGCTGGGAATTTGCAAGGCGTTTAAAATTCCGAGTGCTAGCGTGCTTCTGTCTAAGCGAAAGCGGGGTGTGCCAGAGGTGGCTGGAGTTAGCCGGAGCTCCTCTGAGCTCAGAGCGAGCTAATGGCCCGTGCCACACGGGATACGCTTCTCCTGTGACGGCAAAGTGTGCCGTAACGGTAGAGTAAGCTCCAGCAATGCTGCAGCACAGGTCAGGGCTGGATAGTGTACACAAAGGGCTCTCCCTGCAGAACAGGTCAGGTCATGCCGCTGATTAAACGCGTCCCGCAAAGGTGTCATAACACTCTGCGGTCTGGCCGGTAGGGGAGTAGGGTTTTGCGAGCCTGGATTAAGGTGAGTTTGTTCCCTTTTCATTCTTTCAAGTGTAGCTTTGTCCCTCTTGAGTTAAAATGGGATGGACTGAGTTTTTACTGTAGGCAAAGGGCTGACACTTCTGCTGATGAAGTGACTCTTGCGCTTTTGCTGACCTTCGTTCCATGCTATTCACTGCAGATTTCACAAATTTTCTGTATAGGCAGCCAAGAAAACAATTTCTTGGAGCTGTAGGGGGTGTCTCTGTCAGGCTTTTGGCTGCTAAGATCCCCCTTTCCTGAGTGTGTGTCTCAGGGTCTGGGGAATCAGGATGGGAATATCTCTGATACTGGATCCGTTGTGCATCCAGCTCCACAGCAGACAAAAGGATGTCTTCTGAGTGTCTTTACAGTGGAGTCAAGTAGTGTACAGGTCTGTTAGTCTTCACAGAACTAGTAATAGTGGAATGCAAATGTACTCCCCTGCCCTTTGAAACCAGGCTAAGATGCTGACATAGGAACTGCTCTTTGTCAAATGTCTCGTGCTTGCAGAAAGCAGTGGGAGAAGGGACACTGGAGTACAGTGGTCAGGATGGTTTGGAGAGCAAGGACTATGGCTGGAAAAGGGGTTCTGCTGAAAGCAGACTGCCTTGTTCTTACCTGCTGTGTGCCATGGGGCCACTCTCTGTGTTGGGTGGCAAAGCTGTTGGGACAGGTCCTCCTGCCTGCACCACGCAGCACCCTGAACTCCTCACCTGCTTCCCTGCTGCATACACAGCATAAAGACAGACAGCAGGAGAAAGAATTTTGTATCTGAGGAGCAATGAGTGGTATCCCAGACAAGACAACAGGCAGCTAAGAGTGGGTGGGAACAAAACTCCTACGTTCTTTGTTTTTTTTAAACAATTGATATTTTCAATGAAGTCCAACCCTCCCCTCCAAAGAAATGTTTCTGTGTGAGATGGTTTTACCAAGAAAGGATAGTAAAACATCAGCAGTAAAATAATATTTATAGAGCTATGTATTTGTGAAAGTGACTGTGGCTTTCTAGGTAAATAGTTGCTGGATTATTCAAAATACTCTGTCTGTCAAAATCCTCATGTCATATGGAATATCTCCCACTCAGCTTCATAGAGAGACTCTTTTTAACTGCTGGTGGTAAACCTGTAATGCTATGTTAGGTTTTTAATAGCTTGCAAAGGTCCCTGATTGATTTTTCACACATTTATTTCCACAGCAATAAGGTTTTACATACTGAAATGTGGGAAGGAAAGAAAAAAAATAATCACAGGATGTTGAATGTGTTTCCAAACCTGTGCCTAAATGTCCATCTGTAAAAAGCTCTCAACCTGGGGGTGGCTAAATTAATTACATTAGCAGTACTTGAGGAGAGATGGAAAGTTTGTATGTTCTCAAGGGGTCACCTCTTACAGAGATGAAGTAATTTGCTCAAAAAAAAACCAAACTGGAAATCCCCTGTTATGCTGTATGCTGACTCCTGCAGTAAGGAGTTTCTCCTGGTGTCTGTGGTGGGGCTGCAGTGCTCAGAACCCTACTCAGAACCCTGCTCAGCACACTGCCTGTCACAGAAGGCAGAGTTTGGCCATGCCTTGCTTTTTCATCACCTCAAACACTGCTTGCTTGTAGCAATCCCTCTCTTTTCATCTCATTTCTGCAGGGATAATTGGATGTGTGGGAGAGAAAGGATCTGGAAATGTGGTTTTCGATGCTAGTGATCCTGCTGGGCAACCTCAGCAGTCACAGCTGTGCTGTTCTTCGTGGTCCACTTTGTTTGGAGACCATCCCTGATGCTTCATGTCCCCTGCTTGGGTGCTGGCCTCCAGGTGCTATATCCTACAATAGAATGGGAAAGACAGCTGATGTGACAATTATGACCCAGAACCCACAAGGGATTCTTCTTACAAGTTAAACTCTAAGTGCCTGCAAAGACTTGATGAAGTTTAATGGGCCGTAGGCAGCTTTGTCATTTACATAGCAAATGTCATTATTGGAGATATTTCCTTACATGTCACACAGCAGCTTGTCTAAAGGCTGGAGTCCAGCCTGGCTCTTCTAAGTAAACAAGCAAGCATCCTATTAAAAAAAAATGAATAAAGGAAACAGTGGTGATTAAAAAAGACATCTTGCCTTGTATAGACCGGAAGGATTGTAAAACACACTTGCAGGGAGTCAGTGGAAATGCATTCAGTCTAGTTTATAATCACAGCACAATGAAATACCCTGAACATAAATAGCAAGAAATCAATTTTCTTTAGAAAAAGTAAAATAAAGAACATTAAATGATCATTTGACTAGATAACTGCAGTTTACTCGGTGGTATAACTGTCAGCTTGCCTGTGCACAATAATGGAATTAATGCAGAGGGGGTATGGTTTAGATGTCTCCTTCTTTACAGTGACAATAACTCCCTTGTTTTCTCTAGTGAGTAGATGTTTATATTCTAATTTTGTCTCTGCAGGCTACACAGAGCCTTAAACTTGCAAAAGGGATTTGTGAGCAGCTTGCTTGTCAAGAACAAATACTAGTCAAAAGAAATGTGTGACTTATTGACCCTGAGTTCACTGAACCTTCATCTTGATGCTTCCGCACCGCTAAGGAATCGGCTGCTCTGAAAATTAAAGTTCCCAGATTAGAATGGAGGCTCCGACAAAGGACCTGTATGACTTTACAAATACACATCGATTAGAAGACTTTAAAAGAGCTTTGTTAGAACAATGGGATTATGAAAAGCAAATGTTCAAGAGGTAAGAAACCAATTGAGGTCAAAGTTGATGAAAACCAGACTTTTGAAAATATTAAATTACTTATTTGCATTTTGGCTAAAAATCTCTGTTCTTTATCATTTCCTATTACGTTACTCATTTGCGATGCAGTGACAACATGGTCAAGGTGATGATACACTGTGGGAAGAGATGGTGATTTTCATCAAGATGTCAGTTTCTGTGTCTGCCCCCAGTACTTATTTTGTGATCCCTGATTGGTTTTTTGTCTTCCAAGTTTTTCCAAGTTTTTAAGGGAGCTTATGGGTATATTTCATACCCTTTTAATATCTGTGTCTAATAACTACATAGCCATGACATTTAATTTTTTTTTTCCCCTAAAGGTCTCTCTAAAAATCAGCCCAAAGATTACAGTGGAGTTTATTGCTAAATGAACCTTTAATAGCTTTGACTTGGTTCTCAGACTTTCTGAAGCTTCAGGACAGCATCCCTTTCCACAGCACAAATATGAGACAATGCGAAGATGAAAGATGACAGATTAGTAGCTCCTGTGCAGAGGAAATGTGCTCTTCCCCTACAGAACAGTGCACTGGTGCATGTGTGACTGTGAGGTGGATGCAAGTGTTAAATACTTCTATTATGTTTATACATGTCCAGCATTCAGTTTAATTTGAAGGTATGTATGTAACAAAAGGACATATGGTTTTCATATGCTCAGGAAACTCTATGCTCTTCTGTGCATCTGGGATGGTAATTACTTTTTTAAACCCCTCTTACTACATTGGTTCCAAGGTTATAACTCTTGCATATATTTTACTTGTTTAATTACAAAAATATTTCTATGATGAGAAAACTTGGAAAACTGAGAAAACTTGTTTTGCTTACCCCATAATCTGCAGAGTTTGCTTTGATGATAGTATGTCATAATTCCTCCTGGGTGCCAATCAAAACAAAGACTTTGCCCTGTACACAAGCAGTTCTTGTTTGGATGGTTTTGGTATTTTGAAATGCGGGGTAAAACCCAAGACGCATTCTTTCCCATCCTGTAGCTGAATAAGGATAAGGCTGAAAGTGTGAATCTTGAAACTTGAAGTAATAGAGGATTCAATCTCCTTAGCATGGAGCCACTGTGATGCTGTGGTATATTATGGACAGCTTAAAAGCAGAAGTAGAAGGGGGTGGGGGAAAACCCCCACAATATTTTGAAACCTTTCAAACAATCAGCTTTTACTGAAAAAGGATTCTTTAGATGTCAGCATTGAAACTTGATAGAATACATTTCTTTAGTGTTTTGTAGCTTCCAGAGTTAGAGCATGCTTTATGTGCATATCTACTTTCATATTTGACTTTTCACTTTCTTATGCTGCTTACTTGAATTGATAGGGTATTATTTTTTCCAGCTACCAGGTGTTTGTTTTAAAGGTACTGTTGAATTATGTCACTTCAACTACAGTTGTAACATTTCTGTGCACTCACTGATATTTTTCTGGCTAGAAAAAATTTGTCTTTTGAGGCTTAGATGGATGGACAAAGTGAGGTATTCCATGAAAGAGCATATCACCAAAAATGACAGTCAGTGCTGTAAAATATTGTACCACTGACACGACTCGTTCGTGGCTCAGGTTCACTGAAGTCGCTGACTGTTGTCTGCCTTTATATTCCTGCTTGGAGAACCAGTTGGCTGAGTGCAAGATTGTGCCAATGTTTGAAGACAAGCTCAGGACTTCTAATTTGGGATGCCAGTTACACGGGATGGGGGGAACGTGTGGAGCTGCAAACCTGGAGACTGTCCATTTGCTGCTTATCTGTGTAACTGAAGTACTGCGGTGCTGGGTCTGTGCAGGCTCCACCAGCCATGGGAGTGAGCTACAGCAGAGGAAGCAGCTCAGGGGCTTTCTGCATCAGTCCTCCTCCATTGCCTTACTGCAGCTTTCCTCAGCCAGGAGTTGAAGGTTATGTGCCACAGCTTGACAGCCAGACAAGAACAACAACAGTGGCTAGCTACAGACAAGTCACACCATGGAGCTTCCAGCAGTGTCCCTGAAGTGTCTCTGGAGAGTTAATTGTATCCCTGCAGTTCCTCGTGCTATCAAACCACTGTTTGTCATGCACTAGTGAAAGGACAACACCCCCACAGAAGTGGCAAACACGGGAGAGAGTGTCAGCAGGCACAGTGCTTTCTTGGTGGCCATCCAACCACTGGTGTACCCAGAGCTGTGCAGGTTGCTTTGTAATGCAGATTACTCTAACTGAAAGGTGAAAGTATATCAAAAGTGATGCAAGTGCAGGCTAATTCAATAGTACAAGTGGAGAGCAAATCCCAGGAGCTCTTAAAAACACCAGCACAGGAGCTGCTTTTATGTTGACAGTTTTCCTTTGGGATCACTATCATCCCCAGATTTTTTTTTTTTATTATTATTATTTTTAGCTTTTATCCTAGAGCTGTACTTTTGATTTCAAGTGGCCGCCACCTCTGTTTTAAAGACAGCAGAGTCCAGCTGAAAGACGGTGGGCACAGAAACCAGCTGCAGCTCGGGCTGCCTGTGGTACCCAGGTGCTGCAAAGGCAGGCTTGCTGTTAAGTTTGCAACCAGGCAGGGTGAAAAAAGGTCAAGAAGAATCTCACTGTTCCCAGTGTCTGTCAGTAAGTAATCATGCAGATAAAAATCACACCACTCCCTCAGCTCAACAAAAAATTTCTTTCTCTATCTATATATCCATATAACATTACAATACAAGCCTCAGGGCATCTCTTGTCCTTATCTAAACAAAAGTCTTCTCTGAAAACCTTAGTCATGCAAGTTATGGCATGAAATCACCCTTTCAGCAGAAAAATGGTAATTTTGCATCTGGAGTCAAAGGAGGACTGGCTTGGTGTACAAAGCTATTATGTTTCTCAGATCCAATCACCCTTGGTAATTTGGGAGCAAAAGGGTTTTTTTCTCAGTGCCAATATAAATCCAGCTGAAGCTGTACCTGGATTTTTCTTTGGTTCCTGCTGGCATATAAATTCTATGTAGTGTTATCTGCCTTCTCTGTGGAAAGTATAAGAAAAATGACAGACAAAAGAAATTAAATGGGAGTGACCTGCAAGTAAATGTAAGTCTACAGCATTAAATCATTGTACTGGGGTTGAAGTGAGGAGGCAAGAAAGGGTATTCTGGAGCAAAGCAGGGGGTTTGCACAGGGGAGTGTGCTGTTGGCACAGGTTTTGTGAAAGCATTTCCAGTTGTCCTGGTGAGTAAAATATAATCAAAACCTGTTATATGTGACTATCAATTGCCACTTTTTTTTCTTTTTTTCCCCAGATTCGGTGCAGAGGAACTTCCCTGTGCATGGTGTTGGTGATTCTTGTGCTCCTTGATCTTAGCTGCCTGTGGATCATCACAGAATATTTTTGCAGACCAAGAGGAGAGGGATGTGGGAGCTGTGTGCCCTGTTTGGGCTGTGTCTGCACGGTTCCAGGTGGGCTGTGGAGGATGCAGGTAGGTAACAGATGCAGCTATCTCCTGGGAAACAAATCTGTGTGCGAGAATCCTTCTCCAGGAAGAGAAACCTCTGTGAGTTCCTCAGTCTGTGTAGCACTAATTTGCACAGTTGACATTGAAAAGGATATTAAAACAGTCCTGAAAAATATTTAGATATAATGATCCTTTTCTTGATCTTTATGCTTTAAAAATAATTTATTTGTCCTTATTAGTTGAGGCACAATGCAGAACTGAGCTGAGCCTTCCTTTAACTAATCCTGCTCTCAGCTGGTTGCACTGTGAGGGGTTTGAAGGCTTGGTTTCCCCTTCCTGACATAATTTCAATATGAAGCCTCTTCTGTGCACAGTCTGGAGCAGCCTCTCCCCATGCAGGGTGGTGGGATGCTGGGCAGAGGTGGACGGGTTCCATCCGGGGGTGGTGGTTCTCCAAGGCACCCTGCAGTGGGAAGGGGGTTGTGCCCCAGGTCCTGCTCGGGAGAGGGAGACAAGGAAACCCTCCTGGATGGAAAAAAGGAGAGCACTATGTGCCCTAAGGAGTGGCTGTTCTTGTTTCTAATGGCTTTTTTTGACTTTTTCTTTTCCTAACACATCTGCAGTGTGCATTACACCGTGGAAGAGATCCTAGAGCATCGGCTCCCTCCCTGCTCCAGACAGACAGTAACTGGTAAACCTTGATTTCTTAATTATAGCATCATTATAGTGCAAAACTTCAATAAGATCTTTTAAATACTGCTGATTATGGAGAGCTGTCCTCCCTGCTTGCAGCGTTATTTCTTGATATTGCTTCTGCCTTGCTTTGTTTCTCTCTTGGAGAGGTGAAAACCAAGCTTTTAGAGTTTTCCTTCTCTAGATTTTAAACAACATTACTCTGTTTCTACTTTAAATGTTTACATTCCCTCTCACTGGAGACCTGGTCCCCCACCCCCTCCTACAATCCCCAAATGCATGGGGGTTTGGAAAGTGCTGTTCGTACTTCTCACTTTGTTGTTTATGATGCTGGGCAGTGATGCATTAAGATTATCACAGCACGGGTAAAATAATACCCAATTCTTCACTTACATCCTATTACTGCACCTCAGAGAGCCCCATCACTTAGATTACTCAGGGGAAATTCAATGACATGCAGTCTTTTGATTTAAAATACAAACTGTTGTGTAGAGATTTAAAAGATACCCTAATTTATTCTGAAATAGCCCATAATGTGCTGGTACTTTTTTTGATTGTTTTATTAGACTGTGATTTTTCCATCTAGCTTCTACTCCCCAAACCTAGCAAATGATCATGATTTACTTTGGACATCTGTTAAATGCTGGGCTGTCTGGGGAACAAAGCAAGGGAGCTGCAGTCCTGATGGGAATATTGAAGGAGAGCAGTGAAACCAACTGTGATCTCCCAACAATAGGGTAATTTGAGCCACTCAGCTTCACTGCAATTCCTCTAGCTTGCATGGGTTTTGCACACAAATGCGTGCATCTCTGAACATGTTATGATTAACTGCTGTTATTAAACATATTTATCTTGTTTAAGACCACCTCAAGCATTTCCCTGAAGCGGAAGGCTGTCAGGTCTGTTGCTTTTTTTCCACAAAAACCAATCTGGAGCACGAGCATTGGCAGGATGCTGAGACCTATTTGATTTCCCCACCCACAAATGCTGAGATATATCTGTTTTCTGCTGTCACTATTAGTGTATTCTCAGTTCTCCTCCCCTCCACCCCCATTTGCAACCAGTACTAAAAAGGGGGTTTGATTCTCTCCTAGCAGTTGAAGCAAACCCTGCTGCACTGTAGCTTCCTCCTGTGGGACAGATTTACTCACTGTGGTTACCTTGTGGTTGCCACATGTTAGTTACGTTAAAGGCACTGCTCCCTAATCTAATGAAACAGAAATCCATGAGATGTATAAAAACATTCTATTATTCTCATCTTCTGAAGAACATTTCCTGTCTCCTCCCTCCCACCTCACTAATTTCATGAGTGTGGGTTCAGCCTGTTGGATGGGAGCTTTTTGATCTGTGTCTGCCAGGCTCGGTTGTTAAAATAGAGCCACCCTGTTTGGAGTTTGGTAGTTGCAGCAACTGGCAGTGTGACAGTGATATTCCTGTTTGAGGAAGAATGATAAGTGTTTAGCTATGAAGTATGAGTCAGTATCTAAGGTTCTTAATTGCCTGATGGCATTGCAAAAAGCACACTGAAAGTCCATAAAAGTTTTACCTGAGTAAAGATGATTGAAATCCTTTCAAAAAGGTGCTCTAAGGGGGATGGTGTTTAATACCATTGAATACACAGCCAGAGATGCAGAGGTCTGTTTGCCTATTTGTATCAGAAGAACAAACTATCACCTGAATACATTTATTTTTTTTCTAAACCCCTATTCAAGGCAGTCTCTAAGTGTATTAAAACATCAATCCTCACCAAGTGTCTTAAATAGCAGATGTTCAGGCACTTACTTCAGTTACAAAACAAGCAGCGCTGTGTCTCAGACTTGGCATGGTCTGTGTCCTGCTTGTGCATTTATAAGTTTTGTTATTGTCATAATAGGAAGTTTAAGAGCACACAAGGCAGGAAAGGTTTTTGGGTTTTGCTTGTTGTACAAGTGGATGGATCACTTGTGTGGGAGTGCTCAAGTGACTGCAGGAGCTGGGAGCCGGAGTTGGGAGTGCTGACTCCCGCTGTCTGCTCTAACTCCCCATCGAGTCAGATCATTTTGTATCTGGACTTCAGCACAAGGTTTAGTCAGAGATGACAGCAGCAGAACTACTTCATGAGTCATCTGCTTAATCCTGCTCCAGACATAGGGCTCTTCCTTTTGCTTTATTAGTCTGTTAGCTCCATTGTCTTGCTGTTAGATGTGTTGGTGATTGGGTTTTTTTCCAGTCTAAATTAGGTTCTTTTTTCCTCTGCTCTCCATTTCTTTGGTGGGACATTTTCCAACACTTGTGAGGACTTTCTACCTCTGCAGGTTAGCCCTGGATGGTGCTGTACTCAAGCAGATTACTTCCCTTCCTGAAGGGAAAACTGTCTGGGACGTTTCCCGTGAAGAAGCTTATCTAATCCATTTGAGCCAGTGAAAGACTTCTGTGAGCTTTGAAATGTGCTGGACTGTGCCTTACAAGTAATACATGTTACTTTTAAATCAAGGGAAGGATAATTTAAAGTGAGGATAATATCTAGAGGCCTGCAGGTCTGTGACTCAAGAGAAGCTCTCCTTGTAGCTGCTAGAAACTTCTATAATGAAATACCAAACCCCATGAGATATTCCAGGCTTTGCTGCCAACCTGAAACCTGAGTTAGGGGTATGGAGGTCTATGAAACTTTCAAGAGAACCATGGCCAGTTTTTGGTTTCAGCTGAGTTTTGCAGTGGTGCCACAGGTTCATTTAAATGCTGAATATGTGGAAATGAGCTCCTCTCCTTCCATGTGAATGTTAATTTAGTACACTTTGTTTAGCTGCGATGGCAACACAGTTTTTGGAAACGTTCTGTGTGCATTAGTCATCAATATCTGAGCGATGTTTCTATTGTGCTCATCTGCCAATGGTCCTAAAAAGCATCAGCAATTCATCTATTCCAGCTGGGACAAGAAAGACTGACAAACTGCAGTGCTGCATTGAAAAGCAACTAAAAATGGAATCATAGGGCATGTTTAGTGTATTTTTGTGACTGCAGCAGTTAGGGACTGATTTTCTAGCACACTGCAGCATTTGGGATTACCGCTGTGGGCTGTCCTGCTTCATCCCACGGGATGACTCAGTCGGAAGTCTACTTTTCAGAGGCCTGTGTGGAGGATCTGATAGATAAGGGAGAGTGCTACATGTGCATCCAGCTACCCAGTGTGGTGCTGGTTTTACTTCCACAGCCTGGCACTTGGATGACAATCCCCAGTGAAGTTATGGAGTTAGTGTGTGAATACTGAATGCTTACAGGTTCAGACCAAGAGCACCACATCAGGAAGGAGGGGATACTAATGATTATGGCCCTGAATTAGAACCTCATGATCCTGGGTTTGACTTCTGCTATGAGATCCTTGCCTGACCTTGTGCTCAAGGTCATACAAGAGGTTTAGTTTCCATCTGCAGAGTGGAGCTATTATTTCTCCACCTACCTGCCCTTTGTTTCCCTACCTAAATGGTGCATGAGGAGGGGTCTTACAAAGCTAACTTGAGTTGAATAAGATGAGTTTTTGTAGTGTCTGTATTGAAGAGGCTCTTATGGAGGCTCCATCAGAGCTGCTAAATGCCAATTCCTGCTCTGAACTGCCTTGATTAAAGTTAGTCTTTGAGGATCTCCCTTCCCTGGACACTAGGGCTGTGAATGCTGCCCCATTTTTGCTTTCAAGACCTCGGTGAGAGGCAGTCCTCTTCCCCACTGCAGCCGGAGTCCTGCCTGGTGCTTCTGCACTGGTGCCTGTGCTGCTGACACTCCCGAGCACCAGCTCACCCATGACTTGATTTCTCTGTAATTTGTCAAGAGGAGAACAAGGAATAAGAAAACTCTGCAGAGCAATGATGCCCTTCATCTCTTCCTGGGTTGGATTGCCCTGGCTGGCTGCTCCATCGTATGCTTATGAGGAGGGGGACTGAGACTGCGAGGTTTTTAAGGTCAGTACCATCTATTCAGAGCAAGAATAGAAGGTCTGACCTTTTTCAAATGGTAAGCTTTGTCAGTTGCTCCCATTGGGATTTTTCCCCAGGTGACTGCTTAAATGTCACTTGTGATAAACCAGGGGTTTGGAAGCTCTACAGACTTCCCTTTCTCCATCATAACGCAGCACTGAGAGCTTCTAATGAGGCTAGATGTTTTCCTAAAGTTGAAAACATCAGAGAATTGAATAGAAACATATTTTTCATATCACATCTGTTTTGTAAAAGCCATAGTTCTTGAAGATATCTGTTTCTTTAGCAGTGGTAAAAAAATAATAAAATCTGGTATAGCTACAATTAACACTGCAGCAATAACTCAGTGGCATACATTCCTTGTGTTTATTGATTAGTGAACAAGCCCCCCTGGGGTTTACATTACTTCCAACACATTTGGTTCCAGCTGAATACCTGCAGTGTGCATTGATCTAAGCGTGTGATTTCTCCTAAATATCAGCCATCCTGTCCTGTGGCATCACAGCTGTATATGTGCTATTGTAGCTGCGCAAAACCAAGTGGCTGAAAATGAAAAATCACCATGTGAAAAATGAAAGGGCACCTGTTCCCGTCTCTGTTGACATCCATGAGCCCTCTCTGTCACATTGAGGTTACACCTGCATAATTCACTTGGCTTCAATAGAGTGACTTCTGATTTATATTTGCATGTGTGAGAAGAAGCTCAAGTCCCTCAGGGGCTATGGCAGCTCAGTGCTTCAAAGAATCAGGTCCTTGCTGCAGAAAAGGACCAGATACTAAAGTTCAAAGTGAATGGATGCTTATTTCTTTACAGCTTTTGTTTTCTTTGTGACTATGAACAGGCATTTGTGATCACTGCACAGGCATTTCCAGTATAGGTGTGGCTGCAGTAATTACTGCTTTTTCTTTTGAAGGAACCTGCACTTACAAAACAGAGCAGGATATGAAAGCAGAACAACACACTGTCTAAAAGGACCCAATGTGTCCAGCTGAAGCTCAAAGGTTAGGAGTAGTGGGATGAGTTCCTTGGCTGTGCTTGGTGAGCTGTTGGATGGTGTAGGTACCTGCCCAAAGCACCCTGCCATGGCTCAGCACATGGTCAGAACAAGTGCTTCACACTGATGCTGAAGGGACAGTGTGGGTGGTGAGGACAAAGGATATAGAAGAGACAAAGCTTCAGGGAGAGAGGTGCTAGTGCTGTACCAGTAATGAGCTGGATTAGTTTCAGCTCATCAGCCTCTATTTAATGTTGGTCCTAACCAAGTATCAAGATTCCTGACAAATAGTGCTGTCTTTGCTTTCCTCTGCTGTGGTCATTGCTGGGAAGGGTGATGTTAGGAGGACTGTAGCTGTGCTGCTCCAGACACTGAGGGGACTGTTCTTAGTAACTGCAGAGCTGCTCCATCTGGGCTCTGGTACCTGAGATCTCCTTGCCATAGCCCAACAGATATGAGCTATTGACCTCTCAACTTTTCTCCCAACTCTGATGTTCTATAACTTAATAAAAAGTGTCCCTCTCCCTTTGCTTTTAGGGACATAGTCTCACCATGTCTCTTTGCAGAAAAATAAAATGAAGAAATGTCTTGCTTTTTCTAAGAATGCACATTTTCTTTATCTTGTGCGAGCTTTTAGTGAATACAGCAGCAGTAATTGGGAAGAAGGCTGTGGCAGGACTGCAGGTAAGGATTTGAGGGTGCTGCTCTTGTTAAAAGACAGGGCTCAGACTTTGGAGGCTTGGATACAGAGAGTGAGCAGGGTTTCACCCAGAGCTCGCTCAGCCCTGCTCACCCAGAGCAATCACAGCTGTTGCTTTGGATTGTGGAACACGAAGCAGTCTCCAAGGTTCATTAGGCCTTCGCCTATTAAGGGCTTTAAAAACTAGGGTCAGGACCTTGAAACAGATCTGTGGGCTGGGAGGGAGCAGAGTATGTGTGCTATCTGCACAGCGAGGGGAGCGGTTCTGGGTCAGCTCCAAGTGGATCCATGCCTGTGGTACAAAACCACCTGGAATTAATTGAAAACACTGGTGGCCCTTCTCTGCAGAGAGGCAGATTGGGCAGAGAGACTGGGAACACTCTGCCCTTATCCCCTGGTTACACTGGTGGAGGCGTGTGTGGGAGGTTTATGCTGACACTTCCCACGCTATATGTGCTTTGTGAACTCTCATTTCCAGCGCTGTCAAGACAAAGTCTCTCGTTGCAATCACAGACGTGTTTTATTTTCTTGTAATAGAGTTGCAGGCATTTATTTTCACTCTATCCATACTGTCCCTACAAGAAAGCACTGCTTAGAAGGAAGACAGCTTACATTTAAATGCTGCTTTTTCTGCTTTTACATATCTCTCCCTCTTTCCAGAGGCCACATGCATGGCAGAGGATGTAACTCTTCAAACCTGTGTAGATGAAACCCATCAGTAAACTGTCTCAGGTTTGGCCAGGATTTCAAGGTGAATTCTAAATATCATTAGAAAGATCTATTTTATCTGGTGAACAGTGTCCTTTGTTTCCTTTCTGTTGTTTGGCTTATGAATATAAAAAGATATCTAGTGGGAAGAAGAGTTGTTCACACTAATGACATTTGGTGGTCCCTTAAGGAAGGCTCCATGCTCTTTGCTGATGAGGCCGTTGATATTTTAGCATGCGGAACAAAGTTAAGAAGCTCTGGGTATTTATAAATGTAATAAAGGAGAATTATCCAGATGTCCTGTAATTCATTTGTGAAGTACAACTAAGTAAAAATAATAAAATCAATACATTACAGCACTGATTTTTGTTGGCCTCAGAATTATGGAGGAGATGAGGGACTTCCTGCTCCAGTAGGGTCATGGCTGGAAAGCGGGTAGGACTAGAGCTGCAAGTCTGAGGAGTCTAAAGTGGAGAAAGGATGCTTTAGTCAATGTGTAAGGGGAATGGATTGAAACTTACATTAGAAAAGTTAATTTAGGAATGAAGATTGACCTGTGCCAAGATGCAACTTCTGTTGCATTTTGTGTCCTGGAGAAAAGGAGGGATGTGGCAAAACCAGGTTTGTCATGCAAGTGGCAGAAGGAGGAAGTTTCTTGGTTCCAGCTCTGTCAATGATGGGCACAAGAGGTCTATTCTGCCCAAGACCTTTAGTGCTTTGGCCTACTCTGTCCTCCAAGCATCCCCACTGGCTTTTGTCAGGGCACGTTGTTCCTGCAGGAGAATTTTGATTCACCTTTCCACTGTAGAGCTGGGTCTTCTCTGCTCTCCACCTTTTGCATTTCTTGCAGAACACCCCTGATATCGCTGAACTTTCTGACCAGGACAGAGATATCACACACCCAGTGCAGCCAGTTTTCCTGGGGAAGTCTTCATGCTCCTGCCTCCACTAGTGCAGGTTTTTCCATGTGCAGCATGATGATGTTTCTATCAAAACTAGGGCCGCAGCTCATACATATACAGATAGAGCTGCTGGACCAGTAATTCTTCTGTCTCCTTTTTGGCTTATAAGACATAGCTCTAAATTGAGTCTCAGAAAAACAAGGTTCCAGGTCAAAGTAGTAGGGTAATGATTTGGAATTTTTATTTTCTCTTATTTTGTGTTGTTCCACCCAGGTGTGGTGGTTTTCTCCTCACTGCAGAGGAGGTAGGGGCTATGTTCTTCAAGGGGAAATTCCAGTTTGGGGTAATGCAAATGAAAACACCATGTGTGTCCTTTTTCATTCAAATTACGTACAAAAAATTGGTGATACATGAGCAAAGGCAGAACAGAGCCTAGAGTCTTTAATCTTTAAAATCTATTTTACATGATTAAAAGGATCCTGCCTGGAGAAAAGCAAGACTGGCTATTTATATCTCCATTCTTCTCCCCCTTGCCCCCCCCCCCTTTTTTTCCCAGAAAATACTGCACAGTCTTTCACATCTGAAAGACCACGGCTGGCTGCCATTAATTTTAATGCTAAATCCTCATCAGCATTTCAAAACATTATGAAAATGTCTAAGAAACTGTCTTCCAGTAGCTTGAAAATATCGCAGGCAGCAACCTAAATAATACTGTAAGTGCCCTGGTAAGTACAAGAGCACATGCTGGAAAGGCAAAGAGAAAAATAAAAGGCTTTAGACCACCGAGCAGACGTCAGTTCTACAAAGCAGGCATAGCATAAATGGATTGCAGGATTTTGTGGATGCTGAGAGTTTGAATTACTGACTGAGCTACACCTCACTTATAGAAAATGTGCTTTTCTTTTTTAGAGAACGCATCAAATATTGAATGCTACCGTTTGCTGTGCAGTCTGCTCCCTGGGCAAGTACATAAATAACCTTACTTGTAGTGTTCTGTTTAGGCAATTAAATGAATGGAATGTGGCCAGGACCCCAATATTAGTGTTCTATTATGCTGTATTGGCAAAGATGATGGATGCCAGTTCAATTGGAATCAATGGTCATAGGTTAAACGAATGATGACTCTGATCAAAGCGTTCCTCTTAAAGGCACTAAACTTGTTCTCAGCTTAAATACATGTTTCTAACAGCCCTTTTTTTGAACAGAACATGTGCTTGACTTGTATCCAGGTTTGGGAAGAGCTGGACCATGCATTTTCAGGTTTCTTTTGAATTGGGAATATCCATGCTTACCTAGATCTCTCCGGATGGGTTTCATTGAGGCAGTTATGTGTATGCCAAATTTCACTGGGGTTTCAGGACATGTTATTGCTGTCTCACACTCATTTATATTTATAGTGCTCCAGCAGGCTTGGGGAACTATATAAGGATTTCAAAAGCTCCTGCTATTTCTGCTTTCCCTGATGATGCTTTCACTGAATTTTTACCCTGCAATGGGTTGTCAGTGAGGGCTGATGAGTGGTCCTTCTCCCATGGTAGTGAGATGCTGCCAGTTGAAGATGATTATCCATATTATTATTTGTGCAGTAGTGATTTCCCCCCACCCCACTTTGAATATTTTTTTGAATCTTGCCAAGTCTTTCTGCTTTTGTAAGAATTAATGTGAACTTTTAACCTTTCTATTTTTGAAATCTGCAAACTTATTGCCACATTTTAATAATTAAAAAAAAATTTTGAAGGGTGAAAATAAACCTTTTCTTGTTTGTTTTTTCCAGTTCACATAGGATCTGGGACAAGATCTCTCTCCAAACGGAGTCAAAACCTCTTTGCTGGGAAATCCTACAGTTTGGTGGAAAATGAAGAGTCAAAAATGAGGACAGAGATGGGAAACAGTCATCAGTCCTTGTGCTTCTTTTTCTCTCTTTGATTAAACATCAGGTTTAAGTACCATCAACAATGTGAATTCTGAAGAATACAAGAGAATGCACTTCAGGTTAGAAAGCTTGTCTTTTATTCAGGTATTAAAAAAAAAAAAAAAAGCAGCCACTAGACTATTCTTGAAATAAATCACTGAGAGGGTTAGAGGCTGAAGGTGCACACTACATTTTTCATTGCCAGCTCCTTGTAGCCAAGGTACGTTGTCAAGACTAACCTTGGAAAAGCACTTCTCTCTTTTCTTTCTGCATAGCTCTCCATGGTGGCATCATTAATGTTGATGGCTATAATTGACCACAAAGAGCAGACCTTTAGTCCCTACCTGATCTTTCAGAGTGTTTATACACTGCTAGCCTGACCACACAGCAGACTAATGAGCACTACACTTGACAAATATTGTCATGCCTAAACAGGAGATAGTGCTTCTGCAAAGACAAGCAGCAAGCCTGGGGGCACATCATACTCAAACAGGAAAGTTAAGAATTAATATTAATTCTCTTCTACTCACGAGGGACCTGATCCAGATCCCTAATGTCAGTTAAGTCTTTCCACTGTGAGCTTTGCATCGCTCCTGTGAAGTAGCCCTTTAAAATACGATACAGCCAAATAGTATAATAATAAATTTGGCAGTAATAACAGATGGTGTGAGCTGCTTTTCAACTAGGATCATGACTCTTCCATTAGCTGGATCAGGTACCAATTTGAGATTAAAAAGCCCAGGTCCTAATTCTTTCTAGATTTAAATATCCAGTCTTGATATGTTTTTGATAGCTCTCCAGATTTTATGTGCTAGAGCCAAGCAAGGTGAGCAATTTAGGAGAAATGGGAACCTGTGATTTTATTTGCATTCAGCCTGTCATGTAGAACTCCTCAGGGCTTCTGTACACAGTCTACATGGAGGATGCAGAGCTTTGGGGAAACCCCTTTGCCCCTGCCAAGCCTGCTTGCAAATTCTAGGTAGCTGTAGCACCCTGTGTTGCAGAGTTGCCTTCTCCCAGCTTTGTATGTGTGTTTTTCTTGATGATAAACAGCATCAAATGTTTTAATGACTTCTTGAGGGTCTCTTTCTAGATGCTGTATTTTTTTTCATGTAATTTGAAAAAGAAATATCATTTCTTGTGAACGAATGAATGAGATTTCAAATTATGCTTGTGTCTAAGCATCTTTACTCTGTTTATCTGGTGTCCAGGCCTTATTGTGGATCTTGCCATGACTTGCCATGATTTGTTCAACTGCTGTCTCCTTTTTATCTTTTTCTGACACAGCCCTTGATATCAGGTAGGGTCAGATATTCCTGAGGTTTTAGGTTAAGTAACTTTGTAATGCAGCAGAAGAATGTGATGCCAAATAGAGAGGGGGCAGCCAGGACTCATGCCTGCTGCTGCCAGGTGGATTTGCTGTGCTGATGCTTGCATTTTGTTTTGCACACTTGCTTGTGCTTAGGAAGCTTCTGACAGAGTCAGGTGGACTTTCTGGGGTGCTCTCCTGACCCTCTCTCCTCTCCCCAGCCTTGGGCTGATGTGTGTGTGCATCTGAAACCAGCATTGCCCTGCTGCAGTATTTTAAGTACCTGTTTCACACAGTACATAGATCTTGATTGTGGTTTTAACAGCTCTGAAGTGCACCGTTGCAGCCTCATGCTCTTAACTACCTCCTTTGCAGATGCTGGCTGCAGGTGGAAGTAGGATGCTCACTTGGGACTTTTGGCACCCACTGCCTAGAATGCTGGGCTGCCTTTGGAGCTGTGTATCCAGCTGGTGGGGACAGCTCTGTACTGACTTGCTGTTTGTTGGAGACTTGTGCTTTAGCAATGCAATCTTGTAAGATAAAGCATTGCTGATCGTTCCTGTCACCAGATATTCATCTAAGTCAGAAGAACGCAGCCAGCCCCACTGAAATCATAGAATCATAGAATAGCTAGAGTTGGGACTCCCAGAGGTCATCTAGTCCAACCCCCCTGCAAGAAGCAGGGACACCCCCAACTAGATCAGGTTGCTCAGGGCCTCATCCAACCTGGCCTTGAATGTCTCCAGGGATGGGGCATCCTCCAGATGGTCGCAGAGTCCTCTGGAAGATCGGAGATGATTTACTGGAATACACACCCAAGGCCAAGTCAAAGTCAGCCAACTGATGCAAAGAGAACTCTGCTTAGGTCAAGCCTAAATGCTGCTCAGAGTTTGTCTGCTGGACTAGACAGTGCTTCAGCTGCTGGTGCAGAACCGCTTGGCAGCCACGTGTGAAGGTGCAGCGCTGAGCTGCAGTGAGCAGCCAGGCTCTTCCGCGCCGTCTTGGGGTTCTGTGGCATCCCTGCCTCGTGCATACCCCATGTCCTCAGTGCATCCCTCTGGGATAGATGGGATCTTCTCATCAGGACCTGATGATTTGGTGTTCAGAATAATTTGGGTTAAACAGAGGGGAAAAAACAAACCCTAGTTATTGCTCTTCTAGAGGATAAACTCTTTGTGGTGGTAGAAAGCAGGAGCAGGGAATATAATCCACCAGCTCACCTGGTATCCTCCTTGCTCACCTGTGGGAAAGATGCTGAGTACACCCCTTGCAGCCCCCAGATCCTTGGGAGCAGTGACCAGGTCCTCGCACCACACCAAGCTGCACAGGGTGCAGTAATTGAGCTGTGCATCCTTTTAGCCTGTCTTGATCTGTGATGTTTGCTGTCAGCAAGATCCCAGAGGGAGCTGCTGCAGACATGTCAGTGTTCTGCCTCTGCTGCAGAGGCTCTAAGCTGCCAGACCAGTTTTTGTCTCAATATCACAGTTGCTTTCACCTGTGTACTATCCAACTGTTAATATATCCGGGGGAAAACTCATCCAGGAGGGTGTATTAGGACTACCTAAATGAGGTAGCTGTGTTATCCTCAGCGAAATATTATTGTTATTAAATGTTCCCACCAGATACTTGGACAGCTTGCACTACAACTGCAAAGCTAACATTTCATTATAGGAAGATATATATTCATAATGGATTGCAATTTACCAAAATACACAGAGGGCCCCAGATTTGTCAGTGTGCATTTGCTCTGCAAGAAATACATCTCACTAAAAACCAGATGTCAAAATTAACAGTAGAGCTTTTGCAATGTAGGGAAGAAAGCTGACATTTCAGAGCTGGCAGTCCAGCTGTGTTAACGACATCAGGGAGCCTTTGTGCTATTAAGTGCAATGTTTAGCAGTAGAACTGCATTAGGAGTTTATTTAAATTATAAGTGCTGGGAAATCACTATACCATGTTGGTGGTAACAATTGAAATCAGGTGAAATCCTGGGTCCCCTCCTCCCCCCAATATTTTCTCTCTTTTCATTCATTTGCCATGTTCCTGCATAGCAAAATGTCCAGCTGTTGTCAAGAGTTAGTTTGGTCCAGAGGGAAGTGTTGGGGACCGCTGTCGGTCACGTTTTGGAGAGGGATGAGGTAGACAGGCATTTGAAAGCTCTTGTAAATGTCTAACTGTTCTGAAATGTGAATTATTGATTTGTACCCTCCTGTTTTCTAATGTGCTTTATCTTGCTGCCAATTTAACCTAGTTTTCAGGGCATTTTTATCTGTAGGTTTCTAGGACCTGTATCTTTTCTCCTGTTCTTAGATGTCAGGTAATGAGTCAGGGTGCTGATTAGTTTGACTAATTTGTTGATATAGCTTTCTGTCAGAGAAAAAAAAAAAGGTAGACATTTTAAAAAGTGAAGATAATTAACTATTGGAGCAATATAAGCACCAGTGGACTGTACAGTGCTATCAATGGTAATGTCAGGAGGTAGGTTTTCCTAGGATTTTTCCAGTTTTCCACTGGCACTAATTTTTGGAAGCGCTATGAGCTGTACTGTGTGGAAGATAGATGATCTTGATGGTCCCTCATGTCTTAGGAGTTCCCAAACCTGGTGCTCAGGCACTGCATCTGGTTCTGTTCTTGTGTGTAGGAAAGGATGGAAGGAGGAGTTCGGTCACAGAGGCAAGGTCTGTGCCTTGCCTTGAGAAGTGTGTGTGTATGGTGGCACTGGGGTTCTGTCTCAGGTCCCATCAGACTAAAGGCAATGGATTACCTGCAAAATGGTGTGTAATCTTGGCTCCTGGGGTCTCTAATCACTGATTTAATGTGAATTGCTATCTTAGAGCCTCTGAATAGGCTCACTAGAGTAAATGCTGCATCAAAGGGCACTGAGGTGGAGTTAACCTGTGCCTGGTGAGGTGGAGGAGAGGGAATGCTCTGGGGCCAGTACTGCATGCAGGGGGACAGCCCCCTGGAAGAGCATCCCCTCCCTGCTGGGCTGACAGGCAGGATGGGGCCAGGCACCTGGGAAGAAAAGGGGATGTGATTATGGAAGGGATGCTCTCAGAGGAACAAGTGGGAGTCCATATCCTACTGATAGTAAGACTTAGTGTATATATCTGTGGGCACTGCCCTGGTCCTGGCCACTCGTGTTTAAACTCCCCCAGAGAAGTGGCCTCGCTGTGTGACTTTGTCAGGTGGGGAAGCACCATCCCCTTTTCTAGGCAGAAGGAAGTGCTGACACACCAGCAGACAAGGGAGATGTTCAATTTAAGGCAAGGTCATATTTCATATCTAAAATCCACATAGATCAAGATTGCTGTTGACCCCAGCAGCATTATGTGACCTTATCTACCCCACAGATATTTCCATGGCTCAAAGGGTGAGCGTGGGGGCGGTGCTGAGGTTTGAACCCTCCCACACAGAGCAGAGGTGGCTGGTGGGGCAGGTACGAGGTGCTCTGCGTGCCTGGCCAGGACATGTAATGGAAGGAACATTGAGAGGAAAACAGGGCCCAGATGCCCACATGGAGACAGCACTCTTCAGTAAGTCACTTGAGCGTGATCTGGAGCATCTCTTGTAACGTCTCTGTGAGCTGTCACCTGGCGGAGGAAGAAGTCCTTAGGCAAATCTCTGTGTGTACCCACCTCTGCTGTGAGTGTGACTAAGGGCACGCTGCTGTCTCTCTATGCAGCCAGCAGTAAATAGGATCCTGAATTAGAGAATCTCTGCTGTATTTCAGATCTGAGCGAGCTATACGTGCAAAATGTCCTTTGAAATAGCAGCTGTGTCTGCGTTATCTTCCTCTGAGAGATAAGCAATTATGAGAATGTTATAATGATTTCTTTAAAAAAAAAAAGAGTCTAAACAGCAATTGCTTTTTAGCACAGGAGATATTTAAACATCAGTACCTTGAATTGATTAAAAAGAGCTGTACTGATAATGCAATTTTGTAGCTTGTGATGTGAGCTGAATGGCGCAATGAATCATGATGAAAGGCTGGAGAAGAGATTTGTGATGGGACCTTCCTCTGCATCGGTGGCTCTGAGATGGTGTGTTCATTTCACAAAGAAGTCCATTGCTTGTATAAAAATTCTCATGGCTGGGGAATTAATGTTAGTATGGTTTTAGTGCCATGGGTTTTGTTTGTTAATGCTGAACACAGGAATACCTTGTTTTGCTGAAGGGCCTCTTAGGAGAGCCGTGTTTCTAATGGATGCTCTGCATTCCCCTGCAGACTGATCTCTGCTGTATTTCTGTTTTGAAGGGGTTTGAATGTCACACTTTCATAAAATCTGCGTTTCTCCTGTTCATTAGTCACAGTATTTTTTCAGACTTTCCCAAATGCAAAGTAGGCTTCTTCCACTTAGATCACTAACCCATAGAAAACAAAATCTCTTGACTAACAGGTGATATCAGTGAATTCCTGGATCTCAGAAGAGCTTTCATCTTCTCGAATCACTAAGCAATGTATTTGTTTGAGCCTTCTTGGAATCTGTTCCTTTGCAACATGTAATTTGTGTGTCATTTTGTGAGTAAGGTTAACTGAGAGATGCTCATGGTTTGAGTGTGTGCATGTCTCTAACAGGCAGTGCCAGGATGCACATCATTGCTCTAAGCAGATGGAGCAGCCACCAAGCTGAGCTGGACTCTTTTAATTCCTTTTTATGCTGTATGTAAAGAAAAACAAAGGGAAAAAAACCCCAAACCAAAGGAAAAAAAGCATAAGGAGGGGGAGGGGGGTCAGTCCAGTGTGCCTCTGAGCTGCATTCTGGGCATCATTAATTTCAATTCTGCTCGAGGTGGCACTGGGGTCTGAAATCCTTCTGTACCCTGGCTCCTGTAATTAGTCTGCTACCTCCGCAATGGGGTCTCAACTGTCGAAATCCCTGTCTTCAAGCAAGTACTGACAGCCCCCTCGTGTTAAGTTTTGTAAACACTAATTTGTGACATCTCCCGTGGCTTAAATCAAAGCACTCAAGTAAAAGTAATAATGCCACTGTTAAAGTGAATGTTACAGAAGAAAAATGCCTGTCACCTGACACTAAATGGATATGACACCGAGCGTGTTTCAGGAGATGCTTCTAATGAGGAGGTGCTGGGGGAAGTGACGCTGCTTTCGCAGCCCTGAAGCTATCAGCTCTGTGGTCTGCTCAGTGGAAAACAAAAAGGGAAAATAGCATTTATTTCAAGTCTGTTTTGCATTTTGCTCAGGTGCACATAAAAGGAGGAGAAGGACCTGACGTGTGCAAGTCTTCATGTGAACCGCAGCTGTGTGGTCTGCTGGTGCGTCTGATCAGAGAGCAAAGCCTGGTTGTGCTTGGCCCTGTGCAACCAGGGGACACGTGAGCTTCTCCCTGTCCCATAATATTTCCAGTTTAGCAACTGGGGCAGACTCTCACCTAAAGTTATGCCTAGACTACACAACTATTTCCTATGTGCCTTTTTTTTCTTCACAGACTGCCTTTTTTCTTCCTTTCATATCCACGTTGGTTGAACTGAATGCATCGTTCCTCCTTTTCCTTTGTAATGCCCTGGACTCTGTTGTTGTATAACATGAACTTTTCACATCTGGAACATCCTGGGAGCAAATTGAAGGTCCTGAAACCAAAAGGCAGTGTCACACTTGTTGATTTTCAAAGAACCTTCCAGAGGCACTCGTAGCATAAACATAATAAGCCATATCCAAGCCAGGTTGCCGAGCTGGTTGTACCCATCTGCTGCGTTTAAGCATGTTGAAGGGTAGAACATTCCTCTGTTGGCATGTAAGAAGTCCAAGCAAGCTGGTCAAGCAGACAGGATTATCTGTTAGGAGAAACACCACAGTGTGAATTCCCATCCCATGGGAGGATTAAGGGAAGATCTTGAAGGTTTTGCCCATGTGCAAACATGGCTAGGAGTGGATGGGTGTCACTGGAGTGGTGGGTGGCCACTGGGTATCAGCACCATGGAAACCTGCCAGGTGGGCACTGGCCTGAGATTTTCTCTTTTTCTACAGGTGTTTGTCTGAACCTGAACAATCTAATGGTGTGCACAGGCCTGGAGTGGGGAGGACAGGGTGGAGAGCAGTTAGCAGAGGTGGTATGCCAGGAGTGATCTGGGCAACACAGCTAGAGTTGAAGGTAAGAAGGGAAAGCAGGAACGCAGGAGACATCTCTGCATCTGCAGTGTGGGAGGAGGAGGTCCTCCTAGAGACATTGATGGGCAGTAAATGGCCACACAGAGGTACATGACAAGTGCTGGTAGCTGGACTCTGGGCAGTCCATTCTCCTCTTTACTTCTCCCAGGTCACCCAATGTGTGCCACAGGGATTCCACTGCCTGCTGCCCTGCTCACTGTGTCACCTTGTGCCGGGGGTGAAGCGACTGCTTTGTGAAGTGGTGGGAAGGTGCCAGCACTCATCAGCCTCAGCCCTGGCCTGTGCTCCACTTCAGCTGAGCAGATGTCAAGGCAAGAGGCTGTGGAGCACCTGGGATGGGCACCACAGGCCCTGATGGCACACTGCAAATCACTGCAGCTCCCTCAGTCAGCACAACTTCACTCGTTCCTGCTAGCAGAAGGGTTTGACCTCACAGAGCTGCACCCGAGTCCAAGGGTTGAATGCTGGTTTGAAGATGGGAGACAGCAGGGCCATGCACTGGCCAGCTCTTCATGTCTCCAGTGTGCAGGAATCCCTATTGAAAGGCTAAAACCTGGGCAGGTGCTGTAGCATCAAGGATATTTCTAACATCTTTGTTATGTACTTTTTACTTTTTTTAACTGAAAAATGCACTTTTTAAATTTTTCTTTTCCTTGTATAATTAGGGGAAACCCATCTAGTAAGTCTGAATGCTTCTACCATGGAAATACTTAGTACCAGCTCTGGCATATTTATGTTGGCTCCCTGATTAGACAATGTGCCAAGCTGTCCTTCGTGGCCTTAATTATCGCAACTTCAGGCCAGCGTTGCCTGCTTACAGCATAATCCCACGGCCTAGAGTGAACCCTGAAAATGCTTAATTAAATGACATTCCACAACAGATTAGAGAGTCAGAAGCCCGAGATAAAGAAAAAGAGAGACTGTGACTGCAGGAGTAGCAGGTGCTTGTCCCTTTCAGGACAATGCTCCTGACACGGGCTGGTTTATTTTGAGCATGTGTTAAAAACCTGATGTTAATGGTAACAGTTTAGGGTCTGCATACAGCTTTTTGTGTTTTCAGTAGGAAGGGGTTTAGAGACATCTCCTCTTGGGCTGGGTCTGCTGATTTACACCAGCTCAGGATCTGCTCTGTGCTCAGCATGGTTTGACTGTCCCTGCAGCCCTGTGTGAAGTACGGCCTGATCCTGAAATCTGCCCACGGGAGTCGGTGCTGCCTGCCAGGTCGCAGAGCGTGGCTCGCAGTACACGTGATGCCATGCCAGCTTTGCTGGCTTGTGCCAGAGGAAGACTGTGAGATGGACCCTCTGGAGCAGCTCATACAGCAGTGACCACAGACTTTGTGTGCTTGGCTTTGAGCACCTGCATGAGGTGCTTCGGCAAAGTCAGGGGATGCTTTTGCTGCCTTGCAGCTCTGAAATTTGGGGTAGGAATCAGGGTCAGGCACCAAAACTCAGTTGGGGTTTTTTTTGCTGTTATTGTTAAAAAGAAACCCAAACCCTTTTCTCCATGCAAGAACTGGCATGCAGTTATTTGGAACAGGCACAATCAAATTGTGTTAGGGAGTCCCTCAGGAGCCAGGGCCTACGTCTAACCGTGGAAGATCAGCATACAAATACAAATGCTGTAGATAATGTTACATTGCACAGATCAGGGCTCAAATCTTCAGCGAATCTGTTCAGAGCAGGAAAATGACAGCAAGTAGGGCACGTGCAGCACAGCGAGCGTGTCTCATTCAAAGGCCCATTGGTAAAGGCAGTTATTGCTAATATTGTGTTTTATCATATTATTCCTCAATTATTTGCTCCAACAACTCTCTTGTTTTGCTGAATAAACTGGCTGCAGGGACACTGGCCTGGAGTGATTTCTTCTTTGCCGAGTGAAGTGGATCATGGTTAAGTATTGTGATACTTACCGTGATTTGGTTTGTTTGGTTTGTGTCCTTCTCCAGCCCCATAACAGGATTTCAGCAATTAAATTGCAGGAGGAGAATGAATAAAATGTCCCTGTGTTAACAGATATCGGTGAAACAAGGTGCAGAGGGCCTGGGTGAGGGTGTTCCCCAGTCCCTGCCTGTCGTGGGTGGGAGGCTGCAGAGAGCACTGGAGGTGGCTGTAACTGGGCAGCTGGGAGGATAACACATCTGCCTTCCTAGCTCTGGAGACCTGAGCTTTAGATATCTCTTATCTTACAAGTGAAAACTGTTCAGTGGTCCCAGCCTAATCCCCAGTGCATATTTTGCCCATGTTGCAAAACGTACCCCACACTTTGACAGGGCTGGAAGTTTGGAGTGAGGTAGAGGGAAGGATTTTTCTCTGTTTGATAGCAGCAGCAAGGTGGATTACTCCTAAACTACATCAGCTAAGCTGTGCCAGGAAGCGTAGCGTGTCATTTCCCTATCTCCTAAATGGAGAAGATTCTTTGCTGAGCAGGGCTGTTTGGGTGGTGAGTGGTTAGCATGAGGACTGTCTCTCAGTTCTGAGGCTGCCTGTGTTTAATCCCTTGAGTAGTCCTGGTGGGGTGCAGAGCAGCAACCTGGAGCATGTACCAGCATCAAACATGCCCTAAGCCCGATCTCCTCTTGTCTTCATCTGCACTGCTGAAACACTTGGAGAGAGAGATGTCATCTCCCTGAATGCTCTATGGCATTGCCCACCACAGTGCATTTATCAGCATTAACATTTATCATCTTCTATTTCAGCTTTCCTTTTTGCAAATGAAAAGTAAGAGAGTTTAAAAGAAGCAAGTGAAGTCTTACAGCAAAACCCTCTTCATAGATATTCCGTGGAGGAATAGCCCAGGGCAATGCATGTGTCATAAGGATTTTACTTACCTACAGGTATTATGTAGCACTGATCCCTGTTCAGAGCTTTATATGTTACAAAAAGCATCAGCTTAGATTTGTGTTTTCTATATTTGCTATCATTCCTCAAACTGAAATCTCATCTTGTTTCTCTCTGAGAACCTGGTTCTGCAGAGATTAGAGCATCCTCAGTGTCTCTCATGACATCTCAGTCGTGAACAGCACATGGCTGCTGGACACTTTGCTCTTCAGCTGGGTAGAGCATCAGCCAGAGTCAAAGCCTGGAGGTCTTACCCCAGTTTAGTCTTCATGAGGTGTGTGTGTACAAACTGGGAAATCCCTCAGCTGCAGCAGAGCTCTTGGCTGAGTGCAGCATGTTGTGCAGACCCCATCTGAAGACCCCCTTTGTGGCTGGAGCAATATAAAGTTCTTTAGATCCAGTTTTCGTTCTTGAAAGTGCTTCTTTGAAGTCTTTGGGCCTTCACGTGTCCTCCAGACTTTCATTTAATGTAGTATTTTGTAGGGTTTTTTTTTTTAAGATTTCAGGTAAGATTTCAACAAGCTGGGGATGTATCAAAGTATAAAATATATTGCTTGAGTCATAATCAATCCAGACTGTTCTCTTAAGAAGGCAAAATAAAGACTGTTAAAGCAGGCCAGACACTTAGAAGGCAGCAGATGTTTCTCTTTATTGTCAGAGCAGCAATCTTTATTAAATACCAAAGAAAGCCCTGTAAATCCGTGAAAGCAGTTGAGTCTATGCTGAGGACACCTCTTCCTCAGCCCAAACAGTCTTTTTGAAGCCATTTGTTTTTCCTGCTGATCCCTCGATGGCGTTTCAGACATAAAAGCAAAATGGAAAATGAATATTTAACCGTGGATAGTTTAAGCTTGAAAGGAGAACACGGGAAGTGAGGGAAAGAGCTGAAACGATGCCTTTCCCGCTTATTCAGTGTTCTCCTTGGTGCCAGGACTGATGAGGGGCTGTTCCAGGGGACCCTTGGAGATGCTCCAAGTTCAGCAGTGGGCTGGTACGTCTGGTCATGACACAGTTAATGACTAGGCATAGCTCCTCCTGAGAACATGTCTGAGGAAAAGCAAACACCACTTTGTTACTGCTTGGGAATTGCAGAGCGAGGCCTCTGTAGGATGGAGAGCGCTCTTTTGGGGGTGTCTGGAGAGCGCCAGGCATAATGAGTCTGGTAGTTTTCATTAGCATTACTAATGGCATCTTCCACTTTTAAGAAATAACAACAAGGTTTCATGAATTAATAAAAAGAAGATTGCGATTGGCTAAACAAAGGGTGCACCAGTCTAAGCAGCTGGTCTGTTTTAACTGGGTGATGTCCATAGATACAGCATTAATTTAATTCTCAGTTGAAATACTCCAGAGGAAATGTCAGATCAATAATGTAGGAAAGGGCAAAGATTTGCTAAGCCTGGCTGGCTTACGTATGTTAACTACTGTGCAAGAGGTAGGGATAAATGCTGAACATTAAGGTGAGTAATCACAACTGTCTTGGGTGTCTGAAAAATTTTTCAGCATAAACATTATACAAAACAAACATGTTTCAGGCAAGAAGCTGGGTGTTAAGGTACCAGGTTGTTATTTCACACATGACACTGCAGTTAACGTCCATGGGTTTGTTTTTTTTCTGGAAGAGGATAGAAAAGCTTTCTTGCAGACATTTTCCCATCGTCCCTAGTGCACTGTGGAGAGTCCCCATGTCTGCCCCAATCCAGGGTCCTACACCTTTGAGCCTGTCTGCATGTGTACCAGCGTCAGCTTGTAGTGGATTTAAAGCTTGGTTCGTACCTGGTTTTTCTCTGTTTTGCCAGTAGGCTGAGTGGGTGCATCTCCCACTGGCTTCAGAGTGCAACCTACTGGAGATGCCAAGAAGAAATCTTATGCCTGTGCTCCAGAGTCAGTGGGAGCTTTGTCTTCATTAGGGTTTCCTGCTTGACTTTGCAGGCTGTGCTGCCTCCCCAGCCTTTGTACTTGCCAGCACTCTTGACAGCATCACTAGAGCTAGGCAGGACCCCTCAGCTTTCATAATTAACCCTTGAATTCCCAAATCTGGATCATCATTATGACTTGAGCTCATCATGGCCCAGAGATGAATCACATCTCATGAGTATATGGCCATAAACCAACTATTGGATCAGAATGTCCTATGTTGCTTTGGAGACTTCTGTGGGACTGGAGAATAAAGGGTGCACCAAAAGCAAATCCCACCTTCCCTTGCCAAGAAGTGCTTCTGTTACCAGCAGCTGTGCTCAGCCGCGGTCATGGCTAGCATGCTTTCCTTCCAGTGAACACAAACAACTTTCTTGGCCTTTGGGCCTTTGGGCCTGAATTGAGGATATGTGACAATTGCACAGTAATTTTTTTCCATGCAATCTTTGCTAAATCACTCGGAAACCTAGAGGATTTAAAAAAAAAAAAAGTTATCTAGTCTAGTAGCAAGAGCAGGAATCCTCCCAGAGCTGGTGTGTGAGTGTGGAGTCTATGGGAACACTGCGATTTCAAAATTGCCAAAACAAACAACAGGTGCCCGTGTTATTTTGCAAGTAGCAGCTCCTCAGATGTCAGACTTTGGCAGAGGAGGTGCTTCCTTACAACACTGATCTTCTCACCCCGAAGGCCCTGGAATCCTAGGTGGTGTATGTACGGTGAAGAACACAGAGTTGGAAAATATTTTGAAATCACCTTTGATGAAAAAGTCTTTAAAGTGCCTTCCCAGCCACTTCTTCATCTGCTTAATTTCTGCTTTCAGCAAAAGTATGGATCAGTATCAGGTTTAAGAACAACTGGAGAAGGCTCATGGTGACTCAGAGAACCCATAATAGCCTTTTCCTAGGGGCTTGGCTTACCTACTCTGGAGAATTGAGCGTGGGTGTAGCTACACCAAGGTCGCTGTACCAGTACAAACCTGTGGCAGAAACATGGCAAGATCGGAAGAAACACTTACACCAGTGCAATTAGTCACCAACCAGGAGCTCGTCCGGTGACACTGGTGTCCATCAGAGTGTCACAGTAGGTGTGCTACAGTGGGAAGAAATTACCATGCAGTCTTTTGTGTAAGACTTCTTCACTTCTCTGAGGGATCAAGTACCAGCAACAGCCTTTTGGTGAGCCAGTAAACCCATAAAGGGATCTCCCTCTGCTCCAGATGACCAGCTGGCACCTCAGGAGCCACCCCCCGCCCAGTATTTGCCATAGAGTGGTGGAGGTTTCCTGTCGAGGTGGTGATGGGCAGGATCTGTCCCCTGTGTGACAGGGAGGCCCTGCTTGGGCAGGACAGCGTGGGGCACGTGCTGCTGCTTGTCTTGATGCAATCTGGGACCACAGGCACTTTGGGAGGATCTGAGGGCAGCCCAGTGCCTCCATCCCTGCTGTTCAACTGGCTCTTACTGGGCTGCCCCCAGCTAGGTTTTAAAAGGAGGAAAGAAAAGAGCTGACAGAGCCTGAACTGCTTTAAGGTGGAACTGAAACAATGGCTTGTGGCTGACTGAATCAGTTCCCTTGTTCCATGAATTTGACTCAGAGCTGGGTATTTCAGAGTCTCAGAAAGAAAAGGCTTATTTCAATTTTGGTTCTGATAATGGGCAAAGGTCAGGGCAGCTGGGAGGAGAGGGGAAATGAAAGGCATGGGCTTGGCTGTTTTCTCTGAACCAGCTTCACCCGTTCCTGGTTACGATCTCAGCAGAATAATAACTGATATTAAGCAAAGCCAGGAAATTAAATTAACACATGCAAAATTGCATTACAGCCGTGTCAGGAGTCCTGCTGCCCAGCAGCGTTAGCAAGGCCTCCTGGTGCAAAGGAACAAGGGCAGCGAGGAAAAGCTGATGGCTCAGAGTGGAGCATCTCTGCCGTGCACAGCCCGCACCCACCCGCCTGCACAGTGTCTGGGGCATGGGCAGCTCTGCCCGTGGGGCTGGGGAAGTGTTCTGCCCCATGTGCACCCACAACTCAGCCTCCTCTCAGTCCCTCATGATGCTTTAAATCCAAACCTAAACATGCCAGCAAGCCCAAGGCTTGATGCTGAGCTCAGGGCTCAGAGCTGACGCTTGAGCTTCTCCAGGGATTTGGCCAGCCTTCAAGAGCAGATCACAGCACACTGAGAGCTGTACAGGAGGAGCAGCCAGGACTCAGGCCATGCAGGGTTATGGCAGCCAGCCTCAGTGGCCAGGCTTCACCACTCACCGAGACAAAGAGCAACACCTTCCCTCTGTCTTCTCGTAGCTCCAAGTCCCAGCTTTGCCCTCAGAGATGTTGCAGATGCCCCCTCACTCTCACGGCTGCCTACATCTGTCTGGCCAGGGGTGAATGCTCTCACTTCCAGAGAGCTCTCCCTAGGGACTGCCCACGAGGTTTCTGACAATGGTTTGTCTTGCAAACCCATTGGCCTGGGGATGGGGGTGGGCAGAGAAGCCCAGAGCCTGCTGCCCTTGCCAAACACCCTGGTGTGCCCACGGGCAGAACAGCACATCCCTCTGTACCTGTGCAGGGAATGCATGGAACGTGGGCTGATGCCTGCAATGAGGACTGGCTCAGGAGGATGCATTTTATATATGATAGAGATAACAACAATCCTTTTACAGAATGGTTATATCTGAAAAGCTGATAGGATGCAATAGCCATGGAAACCTTCTTTTTTCTTGCTTCTTAGCATTGCCTCACTGGGCTTAGTAGAGTGCTGTGTGTCAAAATAGTTGTTAAGGGTGAGGCTTTGCCTCCCACAGGGCTGAGCTTAGCACCTGGGGAGCTGTGCGGCTGGATGTGACCCCGAGCTGCCAGGCATAGCTCACCACTTTGTCTGAGCCCATCCCTGCTGCCACCAGCGACGCAGAGCCCACCTGGCAGCGTGTCTTGGTACCCTTGGATGTACACATAGGCAGCAGCAGCAGGTGCAGGCTGGTAAGTCTGGGTGCCAGGGAGGGGAAGGTGGTGCTGCTGTGGGGAGCGGTGCCTGGTGCTGTACAGTGAGATGCTGCCCATGCCCTGAGCTGGGCTTTCGCCAAGCTTGTGTTTTACCTGGGCCCTGGCTGAGCTGTGATGTGTGCCATCTGTCCCCTGTCTTCCCTGAGCACTCTCAAGGGGGCACACCTCATCCCAGAGACATGGATGCCCACCCAGAGCTGTCACAGCTCCTCTGACCCCATGTAACATCTTCCATGGCTTCCTCCTGTGGCAGAGAACACGCTGCTTTCTCTGCAAAACCCCCAGCTATTTTCTGAGTCTTTCCCTTAAAGAAAACCTAAGTTTTCCATGGTCAACCCCCCCGAAGCCTCAGGGGAATCTGCCTCTGGTTGCCTGGCCTGGGGAGGGGCAGGACAGGGGCTCAGCTGTGCCATGCTGGCTTTGCACAGCTGGAAACGCTGGTGGCCGCAGGAGCCCGCTGGGCCTGGGGAACCACTGGCAGGCAGAGAGGCAAGCGCTGGCAGCAGGGAGCCCTGGGCAGCATCCCCCTCCTGCCCCTCCATTTGCAGCTCGGCAGGAGCCAGCAGCAGGGTCTGGTCTCTCCGCTCTCCCCGCTCCCGGCGCTGTGCAAACGTACCGACACACCGACCGTGACACCTGTGGCTGCGGCGTAGCGGAGCAGCTTTGCGCAGAGCCGGGAGATGAGTACGGGTACTCCCGTGGTGTGGTTAACGACATCGTTCACTTCAGAGGCTCTCGGGACGGCACTGACACTCGCTTTAGCGGCTGAAGTGTTTAATGTGTTCTCCAAGCCGCTCTCTAAACACAGATAGGGCTGAGCGACACAAATGTGTTTGCAGAACACGTTAGGGTTAGCACGCTCCAGAGCAGCGCAGTCAAGTGCTGGTGAGCCTTAGGAACAGCTCTCCGAGCGGATCATGGTTCCATGAGGGCTTGGGATTATTTAACTACATTGCAAATCTCCTTC